>VFFE01007160.1:1463463-1525399 GCA_008921705.1 Burhinus oedicnemus | reverse complement strand
AAAATAAAAGGAATTTTTTTTTTTTTAGTTACCATTCTACATTGTGTTCCAAGAGCATCTAGAGACCAAACATCCCATAGGAATTATAAAATAAAGTAATACTTTCCTATCAAGATTATCTTATATGAAACTTGCTCTCACGTTTGTGACAACGTACACATTAATAAACAACTTCAAAAACCCCTTGGGTAAAAATGCAGTCCAGATCATGACAACAATGCTCAGTGGAGGCTTCTGGTTTTCAGAACAACTGATTTAACCGAGGGAACAAACAGAAGAAATCTTTCAGGATTCAGGTAGCTCCCTATCAAGAGAAAACAGATAGTACAAAGCTGTCTGAATTGAACCGTATGTTGTTTTCTTAGTTATTCCATCAGGGAGGGTACAGGCTGCTCTTCATTGACTTAAGACGCAACAGCAAAATTAGCTCCTCTTCTGAAGAACGCCAATTCAGAACTTCCTTCTTTTGTTGGTCAAATGACACTTTAAAATTTCAAATTACATTTGTATATATAACATCTTTTATTTTGGAAGAGTATTCAAAAATTACACTACAACTAGAAGATTGTACACTTGACGTAAGTGAAATACTTGAGGTACATACACCTCAAAAGAGGAAGAGACTGAGGAAGACAGAATGGTAACAGACAGAAATTTGACTGTAGTATTGCAGCAGTACCTGAAGTAAATTTAAAACCAAACTATTCTTAGCAGTGATAATCCACACCACTAATTCTCAATCCTCATTTTAGGCTGTAATAGCTTATTGTAACATTGGCAATAAACAAATTAAAGTTGGATTTCTCAGAAAGATACACGAGACTAGTATTTATTATACAGAAGTTAATAGTAAATTTCTTTTCTAGAAATCAGATTAATATTCAAGGCCTTAGTGCATGATCAGACTATACAATTCCTTATTTTTTGTCTATGTTTGGAAAAACTAATTTCTAATTATATACCCTGCATGAGAAGTATACTAGAAGATTCCTGTTTCATTTGACAAAAATCACTATCTCAATTTTTCTTCAAAAGCAAGCAGTTAATTCTAAACCAGCTCAATTCATTACTACAAGCCTTATAATGTATAATAGCCTGCAGTGGAGTTTAAGGCATAAATTAAGATGACTGCTGTATGCCCTGAGAAACAGACTGGTTTGATTTCGGTTTATTCTGGTGCAAGTAATAGACAACCTGAGGAAACACTCCATGATACCTATCAAGGACTGACTACATAAACACAGCTGAAATTTGGGTATATCTTCCTTGTACTGCTACTGCTTATTTGATATGTAAAAGCAAAAATACTTCAAAAAGTAAAATGAGAAAGAGGGCAGGATCATATTTCACATTCTGCAATGCCAACAGTAAGTGATGGAGTCATCATGATGAATGGAGTCAGAAGTTATTTGCCAGACATCGGTCTGTAGCGGGATCGGGTACAGAAGTGAACCTAGCAGCACTAAGACGTGTATCAACAAGGATCTTCCCTACAGCATTTACTTTAATATGGAATTTCTATACCTTTTACTTACTTTTTTAACTAATCTGCTAAAAAGTTAATGAAAAAACCACTTTGCTAATGCTGAATTATGCCCAAAGTAAGGGAGAATAATATGTTTTACATTCCAATATAAGACTGATTTAATAATCAGAACAACATCACAGGCATTTAATTCTTTGATACTTACAGGTTTGTCTAGTTTCTTTTGGTAGCTGCATTTTGTTGATTTGACTGCTTCCTTTAAGTACAAAAACAAAGCCTTTTACTTCTTTATCGTATTCCTATAAAAAGAATCGATAAACAAACATAAGCATCCTGATAGAATTCTTCTCCTTACAACCAACCAAGCTACTAACAGGCAAAGCTACCCTTTTTTTTTAAATCACAAATGGCAGACAGCACTGTAAGTATGACAGTAGTTCAAATACAACGGTAATAATATAATCCATAAAATTATGTCCTTTACTTGGATGTTTTGTGAACAAATAATGCTGACAAACAGGACTCACAATCCAATGGATCCTATTTGATCCATTAGTTACGAGAATAGCAAAATTACTTTCTAAATATTTAAACGATAAAACTACGCTGTGACCAACCTAGTCTGCAAGTAGGAATAAAGAACTAATTTTAGTAGTCATAGTCTGTCATAATGACAGAACTGCAAATGACAACTCCACTGTCAGGTCAAAGCCCTCATTATTGTCTAATTTTAAGCTTCATTCACATTTTTCTGTTTTATACTCCAGGTTTTATAAGTTTCTTTAAAAACTTACTTTCCATATAGCTGATGGATTGCCAAAAATCTTCCATTTTGCTCCTGGGTTCTTGCCTTGAGCACTGAATATTTCAACAAATGGGCCACCCTATGATAAAATGGTTTAAGCATACATCATCCAACCAAGTGTTCAGCACTGAACCAACAAGGGTCAACACAGGTACATCAGAACAATCCCTCCCCATATCAGGCTGTTACCACAGTCAGTATTACCAATCAGTCAGACAGCAGAATATTAATAACAGCTTCTAGATTACTATAATATAGCAATCCATATAGTCAATATTTGGCTTTACTAGAGGATCAGAACACAAAATTGAAGGAATACCACGGAATATTTTTAATTATTTTATTTATATTCTCTAAAAAGCAAAATTGTTGTAAACATTCTAAAAATATGCAGGAAGTTAGTAATTTATATTTGGATATGGTTTATTTCTACAACTCACCAAATGAAGCAAGTTTTTAAACATACTGCTAAAAAATAAAAAATGTAGCAGATCGGATGTTGTCTGATTTCCTATGGAAATGAAGTTTACACAATCTGTCTACGTATGTGAATATGTTTGGCTCTGTCTACATACGTGAGCATGTCAAAGACATTTCCCAGTAACTTTTCTACTAGTTACCAAATTCCAGCCTGATTCGGGCAAACAGTATGGGAAACTCACAAAAATTTACTCTTTTCTGGGCCAACTTACATGGCCTTGTAGTAGATCTGATTCTATAGTATCACCATAAAAAGGTAAGGTCTGTACTGCTGCTGCAGCCTTCATGAGGCATCAGAGAATTAATACTGGTAAAAGATTATGAATGCCCCTGCCAAGTGAAAACTCCTCACATAGAGCATGTGCCCTATTAGACATCAAAGAATCTAACCATAGCCTCTTGGAGAGACAGGCTTTATCACCTCTGTTTAGGGAATTATTTGCTTTGACATTTTTCCCATTTGATGTCACATTTTTTGTGACATCTGATGTACTCAGCCTATAGTTTGATAAGAAATTTTTCAGCAGCATGGTTGACCTAATCAATCACTACAACTCTGCCGCTCCCTTCTCATTCCTAGTTGTCTGCACTCCCCAGTTTTCTTTATGTTCAGCTGCCCAAACAATTGTACACAAGTCAGAATGAGCAAGACGGGTGAGCAGTCTTGCCAGCAAAATAAATGCTCTTCAAATTATGCTCTCAGAGAACAATGCTGCACTGTACATGAATTAGTTATTTTCTTCTGTCCACCTATACCTGGCAGCTTCCAGTCACATGGCTAACCCCAGTGACTAGACCTGCTAAGTTCTAAGGAGATTCAAAACGGCATTCCATAAACTGCACTTGTAAAGTATTTTTTTAAATTTATAATGGATAAAAAATTAACTTTCAAATTGATAGTATGCCATATTTTTTATCTGACATATTTAAGGGCTACAGGATCAAGCTCTCAAACTTAAAAAAAAAGATTCATAACTGACAAGTTGTATATGCTTGTAGGAAATCTTAACAAACAAGGGGCTTTTCCTCCCATATTTACAAATACATTTTGTTAATACTGCAGCTCTTAAGAAGGCCCTGATTTGAGGTTAAACTAACTGAACAGGACATGGAAAACTACCAGACATGACATGAGAAAGGCTGAACACTAATGCAAGAAGCTGCCAAAAGTTACTTAGTGCCATGGAGGATAGCTGGATCTCACAGATGGCCAAGGGGGAGTTACACAAGAAACAGTCAAACTCCACAATCAACTGGAGGGAGTATGGGGCATCTTTTGGGGAGCACTATCCTGCTAAGCCAACAGCACCTAGGCAATGGTATCAGAAATACCATATAAAGCTGAGATAGCCTAGGTAACAGCATCAGAAATACCAATTTTGGGGAAGATGTAGCACATCTGGGACCAGTGGGGAAAAAAGTAATTAAAGGTAGGTTGCTTTCTCGGGAGGGGACTGGTGCAGAGAAAGGGAGGTAAAGCACGTTGAAAAGGAAGGCCAGGAAACAGTAGAAGGGATAATAAGGTTTGTGAATGATGCGACTAGTGTTGTCACAAACCTGTGGTGGACCAAGAGAATAAACCAACATCCCTTTTCTGACTATTACCTTGACTGGGAGGAAGCAGATGGTATGTCTTCCCTGGCCCACAAGGGAAGGCACACCAGACAAAAAGCCATTGGTAACACCGTGTTGTTGTCCATTCCAGACCTGACAGCATCAGCAGCTACCCACTATTTCATAACATTTCTACAAAAATACTGAATAATAAAACATTCCAGAGCATTTCTGTATCTGGACTTTTTGCCCCCTGGAATACACCATTTTAATCAAGCCCTCTCAGAGGGCTCAGAGAAATGAAAGAGAGTAAAAGAATAAGACTATTTTTGTTTTACCTGATACTGATTTTTAAACATTTTCCAGCTTTCACAGGCAAAAAAAATAATTTCAGCTTCTCATTCAGTAAAGACACTTACAGACTACGCTGAAAAACAAACAAACAAAAAACTTTAGATAGGATTTGACATGAAAAAAATCCTACAATGAAACCCCAACCATGTTTTAAAAGATATGAATGCTATTATGAAATACTTTTCATGACTACAGAATGTGTATCAACTGCATCAGAGTGCTACCACAAAAGAATTAAGATCAAAAAAATATTAATACTGATGCTGTCTTGGAAAATGTTCTCTTCATGCATCAAGTACTCAGGGCTGCCTTTCCTTATATTCCAAGTAAAACTAATAATTTTATCATCAGCCCTTACTTTTAACAACGAAGGCTTTCTCATGCTTTAAACGTGTTTGAAAAATCATCTTTAATACACTTTTTTTAAATTATTCTTTGGTGTTGAGTGCCTCCTGGAAAACATTAGACTCCACTGAAGAGGAGCTTAACATTTAATATAGAAAAAGAGAAACATATGGAATAGCTGCAATAGAAACCATTCTATCTAGTGATATTTGGTAGAGACTTCTGAGACAAATTATCTTCTTTCACATTCAGCATTCTTCTTTGAGGATGATTCGTATAAGACTCAAACTAAGCACTTAAGTTATCTGAGAGCTGCTAAAGTCAATGTGAATTAAGAGGTGTCTGCAGTTGGAGAAGCAGAAAAATAGAAAGTGAAGGGGCTGATACTGGAAGCCTCTCACGTCCCTCTTTGATCATGGTGAGTGTCTGCAATTTCACCCGAAGTCAACAGAAAGTGAAGGGACCCTGCACGTAAAAGGTAGTTGTCAGTTTCCAAAGACAAGTAGAACCAGACATAAGAGACAACATGCACCTTCACTGTGCAAACTATGAACTCTTGTCAACTCACAGAAATCCTTTCACAAGGCTGTGTCTCTTATTTATTTGATATACTTTGTTATGTTCATTGCTTCAGTTCACGCACAGACCACTTAAAAGAACTGAATTATTTTTAATTACTTTTTTTTTTTTTTTTGAGCCTGAAACCATTTTCTTAACAGATAAAACCCAATATGCTGACCAGGAGAATGTAAGTATAGCCTCTAATTAAAGAACAGTTTAACTCTCACAACCAGAAAGTAACAAAAAGTTTCAAAAATTTTATGAAAAGATATATGGCTGCAAACAAACTAGAAATTCAGTGACAACATGCATGAGTTCATAAACAATATACACATTTAAAGCATTAGAACAGCATTCTATTTTAAAAAAGTATATCATCATTCATTTAGGAAAAAAGTGATGAAATCTGTTGATGTTTAACCACAATTATTTTAATCAGCAACAATTATTTTAAGTCTTGAAGTTGTCTGTAAATGAAATAAAAATGGAAAAAATCAGATAATAGAAATTTATCCCATGCCAGGAACATTAGTTCATTTTAAACTTTTTGATTATAAGGAAAATGAAATTTAGAAACCACAGCATTTGTAACAGGCCTATCAAAAACTGTAATGAGTATTTTGATCGTATTGCTTCAATACTGCCACCGCATATCTAACACACCGGTTGCATTATTCTGCATTTTAGACCATTTTCTGTACAAATTTCCCACTTATTCAGTTGGCATAATTGTTGGTTTTTTTTTTTTAAGAATGACTACATTAATAGCTATATTGAACTATTCTAGATTATGAACTAGACATTTTAGAAATGCTTTTTAAAGAATGCACTTCTAAAGCAAGTGTATTATTTCTTCCTTTTGTATGTATTCACTTTACATACAGAGCAATCATTTTAGAAATCACTGTTTGTTCACTTTTTTGTCTGCAGCCCTACCTTTGCTATTATGTACAGCCTTTAAACAAGCAAAACTACTCAAAATTGCATAATTCATGTCTTAGTGAGAAGTAACGGCACCATGGAACTAATCTCAGAGTGACCTACTGTTTTGATTCACTTTGCCAGAGCTAAATGTGAAGGACTGGTAGTGAAAGAGAGGCAGGAGTCATGCCCTCCTACAGTACATATTTACAATGAGCGTATTACCGTTACCCACATGGTCAGACACTTGTCCTTCCAGGACTAAGGATTTCACCATCCCCCAGTTTTTATTTATTAGTACTTTTATATGAAGGAGGTACAAAGGAAGACACCGCTTTTTCCTTGAAGCAAAGGCCTTTCACTTACTTTTGCTTCAAAAAATCAGTTCCAGATCTGCCAAGCATCATGCACCTAACCCAACCCTCATGTATTCTGCAGTTCTGTTATGCCTTATTACATCTCAGTGAAAAATGTTAGACTAAATAAACGTGAGGGATCCTGATATAAGAGTCACCATATGAAAAGTATAAAGTTCTGAGACTGAAAAAAACCCAACTCATCTCTTTCAGCGATTACTACTAATATTCTGGTTAGAAGTCTTCTATTGACTATAATCATACTATATATTTTGGAACAAACATTTAGTGTGTACTATGTACAGGCCGAGTTTCATCTTCATTACCACACCATCTTTCAGGATGGAAAAGTTAAAGCTACTTAGCAAGGTGGACAGCTACAGTATAGCAGACACTGCTGTAGTCAAAATTACACATAAGACACAGAAAGTAATACTTTGTTTTCTTCACTGTTTTCTCATAAAGTATAGCTGGCTTTCATAAGAGCCAGTCCACTGATGACACAACACAGTTTTGAAGGAA
This sequence comes from Burhinus oedicnemus, assembly GCA_008921705.1. Classification (NCBI taxonomy): domain Eukaryota; kingdom Metazoa; phylum Chordata; class Aves; order Charadriiformes; family Burhinidae; genus Burhinus; species Burhinus oedicnemus. Next base: position 1,518,015 of record VFFE01007160.1, on the reverse strand, counting down.
GATGCAAACAGCTCTGCATACAGTGCAAGGCGAGTGGAAGCCATGTTGATATATTAACTTGGGTTCAACACTGTGCTAATACACTTTGCCTCTCAGCAGTGCTTATTAGCTTTGCCTTGACATCACAAATTTATCTCCACACAGTATTGTATGGAAATAGTTGTCAGTTGGCTCTGAACACAGAAAGAACATATATGCACTGGTAAAGCACCATGAAGACACACCCCTACATCACACAAAAAACTTCTGCTACTAATTAATTCTTAAATTTAAGTGGAGGAAGCATGTGCCTGAACTGAAAAGTTCTCATTCAAATGATATGCTTAAGATAGAAAAGATGATCAAATAATTAAAGACTTTCATAATGGATCACAGAAAAGGCAGAGATATATACGAAGAGAGAACATCTAGGAAATATGTGGTAGTAAAAAGAAATACAAGAACTGTGAGGTGACAAACACTTATTGAAGGACTAGAAATCTTAAAATTTCAAATTGTCAAATAAAGTTCACTCTTACAATATGGCTTAAAATTTGTCACCGATGCAAGTTGTTTTTTAACCTGACATACATACGGGTAAGCTAGGTTATTTACCAATTTGCAGAACATATTTTATACAGCCTCAAGAAACTGATGACCCTCGTAACTATCAAATTCATAACAAGACGGCTCTTCCTAACTTTAGTGAAAAGTAAACTAGACTCAAAGGTTTGTAAGCATTTGTGTTAGGACAACTCATTCATACTACAAAGCTGGTTACTGTAAACACATCAGGGAAATGTCAGTTTGTTTTTCATAAAGGCAAAAAAAAATACTGCAAGTGACATTGCAATACATTTCTGCTTATCCATCGCTTACTTACAACTTCCCAATTTCCATTAAGTTACTACAAATGAGGACTAGAAATTACCTTTGCTATTAAGATCGGTAGCTACTAAAAACATTAAGTGAATGACATATTTGTCATGTAATTACTGAGATAGTATTGAGGTGCTTTTAGTATGAATCAAGTATCATTGTCTTTAGTTACAGTAACCTATGCTTAAAAACAAAGGAGAATGGCCTAGAAAATTGATAGTTGCAATATTTTTCCCATTTTCATCTTTCTTCCTAGCCTCTTCAGAAATTCTAAAAAGAAAAATAAATCAAGAGTTCTTAAAATCTAGAGGGGCTATTTTAGAAAAATCAACAGCATCTTGAAATATAAGTCCCAAATTTTTGCATATTTATCAAATAAATAGATATTTTATGACATCTTTATAGAATGCCATAAAGTAGCAATTCTCTCATTTTTCAGTCACAGATCAAACTTTTTTTTTTATTGCCCTGAACCATATACTTTATTACATCTGTCCAACTGAAATACAGGTTTAAAGTGTCAGTCAATGACAAACCATCAAGAATGTAGTTTATAAAGTTAAGCAACAATGAAAGATACTTATCTTTGGAAGAACAGATTCCTATGAGGATTTACCTTGTGAGGTCTTGATTTGCGCACTGACTTTGATCATTAGTTTCACAATGTTTCCTACACAGGAAATAAAGTAGCAAGGAGTCCAAAGGGCCCTCTAATCCTTCCATTCACACAAACCACTTAAGATCCTGCAAAAATACCTCCATCCTATGACATCTTCTTACTTGTATTTTTTCTTCAAACTAGACTGTTTCGCATTCAAATATTCCAGTAATATTTTGTATTTATGTAGCCCCACAATTCAAACAATTGGTCTCTAGTAAGTCACAAGCAAAAGATTATTTCATAAACAGTAAATGCAAACAGAAGTTCATGCTTCTCTAAATTACTTAATATTCAGCACTGTCCTAACCCCAAGGGAGACAGGGATGGGCAGACTCATGCAGTCCTAAAAACCTCTGTAGTCATGGTTAGTCCCTTGACTTAAAAGGGACAGCTTACATAAGTATACGAATACATTTTTCTGACCAATATCCTAGTGTTGAAAAAGCTGTGTTTAAGATTTTCTATTCCAAAGTCAAAAGCATGTAGCAAGATAAAGTGAATTTGTACCTGCTACTAATTTGCATTGAAAAATGTCACAAATACACTATTTTTGGCAGGGAACATAGGCTTAGACCCAAGACCGTTAATACATATAACTCACCATCACAGGCCCAAAGCCAATGCTGATTTATGGTAGGCTGGGACACACCAGAGAAAGCAGTTCATCACTGATGAAGGGTTTTACTATCTTCCAGACAAATGAATTCCACATATTGAATATTTAAAGCTGGGTTTGTAACACTGCTATATATTTTCTCAAAATACAAGTTAACATAATAAATGGGCAGAAAGACCATTAATAAACTATACCAAGACTACCGGTGTTCCTATGTGAAAAGCAGCACAGCCAGCCTTTACGCACAACTCGCAGAATTGAAGAAAAAAATAAAATCAAGCTTTTCACTTCTATAAAAAAATCGATCATAAAACGTTTCGACACGAGGCCCGCGACTCGAGCACCAGCATCCCCGCACACCCGTTTCCCTGCGCCACCACGGCGGCGAGGCCGCGTCCCCCAGCGCTGGGCCGTCTCCCCGGCCCGGACGGGCCTGGCCGCCCGCCGGCGCGGCCCTCCCGCTCCGCCACGTCCCCACCGCTCGCCACAGAAGATCGGGGCCGCTCAGCCCGGGGAGCTCAGTCCCCCTCCGGGTCTCACCTGGGCGAGGGCGACTAGGGACAAAACCGCACTTATGGAGGGGGGCGGGGACGGCTTAAAATGGCGGCGCGCTGGGCGTGGCTCGGTCGGTCAATCAGGGCGGGCGGCCGTTACCTGCCTGTAGCCGCGCCCTCGTCCGTCAAATCGCGTTCCATCGGCGGCGGCTCTTCAGGGGACGAGGCGGGTACTGGTCGTCTGGCGGTGGCCGGACTGCCCGCCGGCCTCCCTGGCTCTCACTAAGTGAATAAAACCCGGCCAAAGCTGGCGGAGAGGGCTGTGCTGGCCCCCTCACAGGGTGTCCCTCGGGGCACCCAGGGCAGAGGGTGGCTGTGTGAAATGGTGCAGTGTCAGCTGGGGCTTGTGGAGGTGTTTCAAATAAAAATGTCTCCAAGAACTCAACTCCTGAAACATGTTTTCCGTTTAATCTTTAAGACTTCATCATATAAAGTGTTTGGTTTTTTTTTTGAGAAGGATGTAGGAAGCTATGAGCTGGAGCAGCCACACCAAAGTCCTTGGTTTTTAAGGAATTAGAATGAACTTGCAGATCTGTCATTTTTCTCTAAGACAAGGAAATGAGAGGGATGGCCCCAGTAGTTTAACATCCCTGTCAAGAACAAGCAAACACCTCCCGATGGCTTCAAAAACCTCTGGGAAGAAGGTTACAGGGAACCAATTTGATCCTGGTTTTTCTAATAAGATATTAGTTGAAGAAAATCTTTCCTTGAAATGACAGCTTTTTTGATCACAGCATTTCTTCATGAAACTTTGTAGCCTTTTCACAAGGAAACAATTGAATACTTTTTTCTTCCTCAAAGTGCGTCTTAATATTTCGACAAATAACTGTTATTAAGAACCCTGTACCCCATCACAGCGTAATGAAGTACATGAACTGAAAGTCCTGAGCCACTGGTGGGTCCTGCCCTGTCTCGGTCCACCACCACCCCGTTCACCTTCCTTGCTTTTGCTCCTGAAAGGTCCTGGTTTTGCCAAGGAAAGGAATGAGTTAAATCAGTTATAAGATTTATTTAGCTTTCTTGTTTTACCTTCAGATTTCCAAAGAAATCGCATCCAGTGTAGTTTTATCATGCACTGGATTACACTGATTAGAGTTCTTGGGTACTGGAGATAAGGAAAACAATAATACTAAAACTGAGCTACAGGTTATTAAATAAAAACAGTTAATAGAACAAGGACAAAAGAGAGATGATGATAACAAAAGGAAGGTTAAAAAGCTATTGGCGACTTCTATACCCAACAGAAACTACATAGTTCATTATATACGGTTTAACCTGAAGTCATCTTGAATTTGTTACACATAACTCTGTATCTAAAAAGCCCAAATCTTTGTGACAGGAGTTATGCTAAGGCCTGAGGAGTTAAGAAATTCCAGTTAAATACTGAGGTTCAGGCTGAAGAGCTGAAGTTATAAAGGTATATGAAGCATCCAGCTGTTAAGCGTAACATCTGGTAGCACCTACCTGCCTGCTGAGGGCAAAACTGGGCTGCACAAGTCCCCTTTGCCAGCTGCTGGAGAAAACTGGTTTTAGACATACCGTGAAGGGAAAACGTTTCCTCTGTTTCTTCCAGTTTTACAGAAAAAACCGTATCATTTGTTCTAGACACTATGACTCAAAAATTGCAGGTAATGTAAAACTAGAAAGGAACCTTGTGTTACTGAATTTGGGCCACCTATGGCCTAAGCCCATCGTACTTCCAAGGTCTGTTTTGGAATTATGGTAACGTGGGAAACACTGTAAAAGTAATAATGAGACAATCAAGATGGTTGTTATACTGACTTCCTCCAGTTTTTATCTGTAGATCAGCTGCTGTTGGTACCTGAGCTGCTGGGTTATGTATTTTTCTTTGGCTGAACATTTTAGGCCGCTGTGCAGCGTACATCTACTAAAGCCCTGGAAAGATATGATGAATGTTCAGCAAGTGCTTGGGTAATAGTTTGAGGAAAACTGTGAAAACTCATATACATTTATCTTCTAATGCAATCCTTCTACATTCTGAACTTAACCTCTTATATGGTAGAACACCTTTCAGAGGAGATTTTTACTGTATCTTGGAGTAGGAAATTGGAACAGATGGACATCCCTTCTTCTTGTAAATGCCCTAAGCACAAGGTGTGGTTAGGTCTCCTGTCTTAAATTAAAATACTAAGATGTGACTAGCATGATGCTGGGAATGGAGTTGATTTCATTTAAGAGAGTATTCAATGTGCACTAGATATTTGATGTGTGATATTAAACCCAGCCATTTTTAAAGGACCCCCACTGACATAGCTTGGGTTTATATCCATAGGAGTAGTACTGTGATTTCCTTCACCCATTCCTGACTTATTGCATACCATTGCTCACACTTGGAGCAGCCTGCCAGTTGATATATGGCAAGTGGCCTCCCTTCCCTCCTGAGTAATGCTCCGTTTCAGCTCTAATGACCATTTGCCAGTCTGTTCTGTATTGTATTGTTCGGAATTGGTTTGGTTTATGCCTTTTTAGACTGTCAGTTCATGTAGTCTGGAAATCTTTTGTCTTTCTAGTTCAGACTGTATTTTGTAAAATGCCATGTTATGTTTTGAGAGCTATATAAATTATAAATACTGGTTAAGCTAAGAAAGAAGATACACAGGCATCCTATGAAATTTTCTGTAGATCCTTCTTGCCATTCTTGACTTACAGGGAAGGGAGACACAGTGTGCCTTGCTGCCTGCTTACCCTTCACTTGGTAACAGCTGCCCTGGAGCTGAGGCATATTTGCCCCAGTGCCAGGCCAGTCTGCATTTCCTTTGAGCATTCTTTCTAAGCCAGTGACCTTCCTAGAAACGTGTTTTCCAAGATTTACGTCATGCAGGGTAATTTAACTGCATGGTCACTGTTGTATCCACTGCCATTTGTGGGGCTCTGAAAATTTTCCAGCAGAATGCTTCCTCCTTCAGCCATGTACATGAACTCTGAATTTTGTCTCATTTTTATTTGTACCTTGATTTTCTGATACAAATACTGTTCAAATAAATAAAACAGTGGAATTCATTAGTTATCCTAACTGTCTCCATTTGAACTTCTAGAACAGAATAATTTCTCTGAGAGACGCATCTATATAATGTCTCCATAAGCTTAAGGCTTTTCTTTCAGAAGAATGGAGTAACACCTTTGATTCAGAAAACAGTGTTTTGGAGAAGACAGTTCTTGGGTAAATATGTTAAAACTGAGAATCAGTTCACAACCTATTTTCCTAAGCCCCACAAATACTTCACCAACAGAGGTTCTGTAGAATCCTTATTTGAGGATTGTGGATAGTTATGAAAAAAACATAGTTGAGCCAATTTCTGTGGTGTGTACTTCCAAGATTAAACTTCCATCAAGTTTCCCCTCACTGCTATGCAGTCTTGTTGCTCAAGCTTGGAAGGGGACTCAAGGGAGGGCCATGGTCAAGGGGACAGTTAAGGGGCTGGATGCAGCTGCAGTAGGGATGGGAAAGCTGTGGATGCTTTTGCGTCTGTCTTTTCTTTACACCACACTGGACAGTGCTGAGATGAGAGCAAAGACATTAGTATCCCGCTATCAGCAGACTAATTCTGTTCATGAAGCGTACAAAAAAATCATATTCTTTCTGTGAAATAAATGTGTTGCACCACTCCGCAAAGCACTGGGTGCTCAGGCAGTAATACTTGAAACTGGAAAATTGGCTACTTAAGTCTTGTCAGGCTGAATAGGAATCCACCCATGTGATAAGTTGGCCAAATTTCATTTCAGAGCAGGCATTTAAACCCAGAAAATTATGAAGACATTTATTGAGAATGCCTAACTAGTTAGCCAGTTTTCTTGGGTGTTGACAGGCAAACAGCACAGAGCTGAAAAGAGTATTAATTTGTTCCCCTTTTTTGCTTTGTTTGGTTTAAAATGGGACAACTGGTATCCGTTTACAGATAAAATAAATGTGATAACATCTGAAAAAAGGCAGTAAATTTCTTTAACTGAAAGACCCATCAGCTTTATGCAGGATGTGTGCTGATGAGCTTCATTCCTTCAGAGTAGTTCATTAAAGTTGCGTAATAACAATGAAAGTGTACAGGAAAAGTGAAAACCTGCCATTGTTTGCTATAGTATTGAAGCAATCTGTGCTTAACTTTGGCATGTTATATGGAAGTGAAAAAAATTCTCTCTGCACCTGCTAGTGTGCTTTATAGTAGTTATCGTCTTCAAACACTCCAAACTATACTGATCTATTGGTTGTTTTCTTTCGGCTTCACAGTGTAGAAGGAGATTTTGTCTACTGTTTCGTATAGTTTGTTCACATCTCTTTGGATTCAGATAATTTTTGAAAAGGATTAAAGAAAAACAACCTCTGGATGACCAGTGGGAACTTCAAATAGCGTAGCTACTCTTCTCTGTCCAGTAAAGCCATTAAATGATAAACTATTGATTTTTATAATACAATTAAGTTGCCAATGATTTCTTAAGAACTAATTTTACATTTTCTGTATTACGCACTCACCACGTTATCTATTGTAAATTGGATGATACTGTTCTTGGTCTGGAATGAAACCATCTTCATGCTATTCTCAGAATGAAACCATCTTCACACTAGTCGCAGTACTGCAGAGAATTTCACCTCTGAAATGAACCTTTATCAGTTTGATCATGATGTGTATGTATACAATAAAATTTTTAAACATTGTAGCTTGCTATTATTAGGACATTCTTAAGGTAGATAGTTTATCATGCCTAAAAAGTTTTCGTGACTTGCATAGACAAGAATAAAAATTGGAATTTCACAAGAAGCCTCATGATTCAGGGGTAAAATGGACGGCTATCTGGAGTTACAGAGGAATTTCTTCATCTCTCTATCACAGATTGTACAATGAAAGAGAATCACAGAATCACAGAATCATGCCATAGAGTATTTCCACTGAAGTAGCATGAAGTATTAGAAGGCAAGATATTGGTTGCGATGACTCAAAATGGTCCCTTCTCTTCTGACATTTCCTATGTTCTTTTGTGCTGAGACGGGATAAACAGAGCCTTTATTCGTTCTGATTACTGTGAGAATTTTTTTACTTTCCACTTTTTATTTTATTTTTACTGACAAGATAGAAAAAGAAGTCAATACATAGTTTGACGTTGCTCATCCAACTTGTCAGATTTTTGTTTAGTGTTTTGATACTGTGTTTTCATTTATTTATTGTTCACATTGTTAGGGCTTAAGAAATGCCTCTGTTGTGATATCTCTTAAATTAATCTTTTTAAATTAATATTGGATTTTGCAGAAATACAAGTACTTTCAAATAAAATTGTTTGCACATTTGGAATATAGATAAACCTACAAACCCAAATACAAATTTTGAGAAATGAAGAGCATCTGCAGTTTTCAATGATTTCGTTTTGGCTGAGGCATTGGATTCCATAGAGCGTTCTCCATTTTGGCATTACAAAATTGTTCTGTGGACAGTCTTCACAAAGACAGATGTCATGCAGATTCATGCCTAAGTTCTGCTAGTCTGACGATCTCAACTTCCTGTCTCTTGTGACTCCCTTCGAGCAACAAGCCCACTTTCCTTTTTCTTCTATAGTATTTTCACATTCCTGCATCTCTTGTCACTAATTCTGTATCTCGGCCCGTTTTTGTTTCCCTAAACCTCTTCTTCCTCCAGTGCAGGGCTCCTGGATGTCCTAAGCCCTCTATGTGCTTTTTTTGCTCAGCAGCCAGAAGAAGAAGTATGTATGTGCTGTGGTTTGTCCAGCACAGAAGATGCGCAGTGGACAACCAGTAAGTGTGTATTAGCCTGGCTGCTGCCAAAGAAAATGAATAGTGGCTTAATTCTTCCCGCCTTTCACTAATGGCAGTATTAATAACATCTGTTCTCCACTCTGCTGTTGATTTTCATCAAACTTGCAGGAACTTAATATCTTAGGATATTCCATATGAAATAAGGCTAAAAAATGTCACAAATTTTGAGAGGAAGATTTTGAGTACTTGCAGGGAGTACTTGACCTAATGTCTTACATTTCTGTGTAATACAGTATATTCTGGAAGTTGACTGACTATGGTCTTTTGTTCATATCTTTGACCTGAAATATAAATCAATATATACGGTGTTATGACTGAGTAGCTGGTTATCCAAAATCCCAACATGGTTAAGATTAAAGTTGTGTTCCTCTTTCAAATACAGTCAGCTCTATTTTTCGTTGTAAGCAGGAAGGACAGGGGCCATGTCTTAGATAATTTCTTACTAGATTTATTTTAAACAAGTTAAAACAAATGTTTCTGTACATTTCTACGAGGGAGCTGACAAATTCTTTTGTCACGAGGAGAGAATAAACAAACCCAAACATACCAAAATGAATGACATGCCTTTTATAAGTTTATATGCTCACTTGCAAAGACTTTGTAGTAGGCAATGTGACATAAATACATTGCTCCCTTCCAAGGCATGAATTCTGTATGACTTTAACTGATTTCTCTTCAAGAAAGAAAAAGCAGCATAACTTGAATTACTCTAACTTTCATTTTAAATTAATGAACTAAGTGCAGTGGTTCACCTGTGGGGGATCAGCCACCCTCATAGAGGATAGTTTGTGGAGACGTACATTTATTTACTTCTTACCAGTATGCATTGCTAAGGTGAAAGCACACCATGTTTTTGTGTGCACCGATGATTTGAGCTTTCATGGAGTTTCAGCAGAACTCTGTTAGTATAGTTTGTATGCTTTCAACATTAGGTGTTATGAATAAAGCCAAACACATGGTAACTGTAGACAAATAGGCTTTAGAGAATTGCTAAAATAGAAGTTTTTCAGTCTCTTCAACTTCTGTTGAGTTACCTCTGGCTTGTGTAGAAACTTGAGATACAGACCACAATGATTTTAGAGACGGAGCATCTTCTCAGCTCAGGGGGCTGCACCACAGGGTAGAAGAATTTGAGATGCCAATCACTGTATACAGTAATACTTCATTTCATTATCACTTCCTTCCTCCATATTTCCAAATTCTTTGCAAGAAGATCTATCCGGAGGAAACAATTGTACCTAGGACAAATCAAACTGGCATAGTTCAGGAGATAACTGTTCACAGGAGTCCTGCACACCAGGGACATCATGATGATGTGAAACTGTGTTTATTGGCTCAATTCTTCATGAATGTCATTATGAACCTGGGAAAAGAGATGATGTTTTTACCTTGTCCCTTCCCTGACTGAACTTTTTGTTCTTGTCTGAGCTTACTGCTAAAGATGTAATTTTCTGACTACTACAGAATATGCTGCACCTTGATATAATGTGAATCTAAAGACTCTGAAGATGGGGAGGTTCTCTGCCCCTGGGTAACTGCTGAGATAAATAGGGTTACTCAGGTCCAAGCAATGATGGAATTTGGTTTAGCTCGGCAGTGGCAAACATTGGCACTGATGTCACATTTGCCACTAATAGAAGTTTGGATTATGAGAAATGAAGGTGAACTGGGCTGGATAAAAAATACAGTACCTGGCATTTTTGCAAACAATCTTTCAGCAGCATGTCTTTTTGGCCACTGCTCAGCACTGATTTGATGGAATACATTGAGGATAAATCCATGGAGACATCTTTGATAAGATAACTCATTTTCTATATAATAAAATGCGATTGGACTCCTCCAGCTGGACTGCAGTTGTGTGTGTGATTTGGCATCTCTTAGGGAGATTAGAGATAATGCCCGTCAGAAAGAAAGTTACAAAGTGAGTAAAGAATGACGTAAAGGTCTGAGGACTACAGGAGACACTGGACAATTTTAGTTGAAGAGGGAGGTTACAGGACAATTTTTAAGGACTGCTCTTCTGACTAATTGTTATGGTTGGAGAAACTCACAACAATTTATTGTTGTTTAGACAATTATTCTCTCACCCAGTGAGCCCTCCCCACCCAGGAAGGGGAATCAGGGAAAAACAAGGAAACCCGGGAGTTGAAATATAAACAGATTTAATAGAATAAGACTACATAATTAACATTAGTAACACTAAAGGACCAATATTGACCCCAATACCAATATAAAATATGCAAGGATTATACTCAGCGAATTCTATCAGTAGGAAGCTGTGCACTCCCAGTGGCGGACAGCAAATGTTGGACACTGCGAGCACTACGGCTTTGGGAGGAAGGTGCCTCAGGAATCCGGCACCAGGGCAAGAAGTTCTCAGGATCACAGCCATCAAGGGAGAGAGAACTTCTCAGCAAACTTTCTAATTTATATTGAATGGGTCATTCATGGTATGAAATAGTCCTGTTGGCCAGCTTGGGTCAAGTGCCCGGGTCTCGCTCCTCCTCATCCCTGCACCTGGCTAACTCAAAATCACAGAGATCTTGAAACCCACATACCATAGCTGGCTATAAAGTAAATATTTTCACAAATTCAGACACTAGAGTCTTCTAAAAGTGCCGTTTTCCCAAACATTAAACCAGAAATTTGTCCTGTGTTGCTCAAACCAGGACACTAATCTTTTTTGGTATTTGTGTTAATATCATTGTCCCAAAAAAGAGATGTGTACTCATAAAATACACAGATGACTGAACTCTGAATAGGAGCAGGCTGACAGATAGGAAGAACTGGATGAACTTAGGACCTGGAGGAGTAGAAATCAAATGAAATTCACTGCTATGTGGTGCAAGGTCATGCATTTGGAGACTAATAAGCAAGCTCATGTATGGGAAATGACTGAGGAAGCAAAAGAAGTGCTGAAGCTAAAGAGCAATGTTGGCAAAAGGACAAATGAGCATAAAGCAATCATGAATACAATTAAATTTGGAAACTAGAAGGACATTTTTAGTTGTCAATGAAGTAAAATTCTGGAACAGCTTTCCCGTGAAAGATGTGGGGGCAAAAAAATTCTAATGCCTTTTAAGACAAAACTATGTAAAGGGGTTACTATGACATGGTGGCTTGAATGAGGAGCAGACTAGGCTCCAAGAGGTTCTGTCTTCTTTTTTCTTAAGAATAAAGTTGTATATCAATTCAGTTTCTTGCATATTTGTCTCTTAATTTCTTGGGATTGAGACCCCAATACCTGATCTTGGGTAGATATAAGAAAATGGGAAAGTATTAAACCATATGTAAATCTTTTTATTGAAGTTATTAAAGATGCCTGGTAAATTATTTTTACCTAAAGGTACCAAGTCCTTCTTATTCCTCAAACCTTACATGTAGCTTCTGCTGTTAATTCTTTATTTAGTATAAGTAAAAGCAACTAAACAACTTTCTTTGCAAAGACATCCTGCCACATGCAGTGACAAGTTTGTGGGACATCTGTTTGCTCTGAGGTGGAGTTGGGTATTTGAGAGTAATTGATTAATACATTCACAGTGTTTCTTGTAGTGTGTGCCACCACTGCAAAATGAGAGTGAAGGAACAAAGAACACTTTGCATCTGTCAAGGCCAGCACGCCGATGTGCAGAGATCACAGTGGGGAGAACAGACAAGCCAGTACAAAATGCTTCTTTGGTCTTGTATCCTTTTAAAACCTTCTGTTTATGTTTCAGTCCCGTGCAAAGAGCCAGACTCTCATTTGTGGCTGCATGTGAAGGTGGCTTAAAGGCTGTCTTTTATGCCACAAGTACCCTGAAACCATCCAGCTTCTGCTGCAGTTCCTAGTGAAATCTCACCTCCCATGATTTGTCTGCCAGTGTCCGTAGAGGCTGCGCTGACAGCTCGGGACTGCAGCGCATTCAGGGTGCACTGGAAATGTCCCATTTCCTGGGGTAACACAAAATTGGCAAGGAAGGCTTCTCACCAGTGCCCGGCTAACAGGCTCCAGGGCTGCCTGAATCCATTAGAATAGTGAACGGCAGCTGGCTGCAAAGTGAGATCAGGCTCAGTGGACTTGAGAAAGGTTTTTCTGGATATAGCCTTAGGTGACTGAGAGGAGAATGAGGCCTCTCTCTCCTGTGGCTTCTGTGCAAGATGCTGCAAATCTGTGTGTCAGCAATTTCCCCTAAGGATGAGTAGGAATGCTTTGGGGGAATTCTTTGAGGGTCAGTCAACAAAGTCAATTGCCTTTCAGGCCATATTTTGAACAGTTATGTGGGGCCATTGGCACTGAACTGAAATGAGAAAGAGATCGCCATAAAGAGCAACAAAAGCAAGAGGCGTTTTGCAGTGGCTTTTCCAGCTTCTCCTGCTGTGATTCCTAGACACTGGCACTCCAGCCATGGCAGATGCAAGGCATTTTTGTTCCCTCATTTTCAGTCTGTGGCTGTGATATCTACTACATCAGACACTGAGCACCTATTACACACTCTGTCTCAAATCCACTCAGTTCCTTCTCCCAGTAAATATGTTGTACAGATTTTTTGTTTACAAAATTATATTCAGGATATCTAGCTTTCCATTGTTTAAATTACTGACTATTAAGCTAATCCATAAATTTATATGCTACTTTATTTGCTTCTGTGGCGCGTGCTGTATGTTCCATGGCTTCAATCATCCTTACATCAAGACTGTGCATCTGCCCAGAAGAAATCAGTCTTTCAGACTGCATTTTAAAATATAATGTTGCATGTTGTGGTTATGCCACTCTGGGTCTGATTGTTTCTGGATACAGCTTTTCCAGATTCAGCCCTGGTGAGGTTGCCACTGAGGAGCTAATAGGGCCTGCAGGACAAGACATGTTCTCCTTTGGGGTTGGTCCCAAAGCCCAGCTCCAATTCTACTTCCAGCTTCCCAGCTCCCGGAGTTGTGGATGCCAATCGTCCAGTCTCATTGTCAGAGTGAAGCGCTTGCCATGGATAACAAGATCTTGAGGAGACCTTAACAGTACTCTGAGGATTAGGAGAATTGTACAAATCTAAATAAACCATTAGAAAAACTTAGAGGGGCTGGGGCAAATGACTTAAATATATGAGAGTTGAATATTCTACCAGAAGAAATATTTGAATGTCTGGGATGAAGTTCTGTAAAACTTCTTTCTGAGAAGGAAGGGTTGTAATACTGAGTAATCTTAACCAACAAGTGGAATTCAGCAAGGATCTTATTTTTTTGACACTTTGTCTAGAACAGTAGCATTCCTTAGCATCAGCAGCCCCTATGATACATAATCAAGGTTCTTTTCTGTTTAAAATTTCTTTTTTAAACTTATAACTCTTCACGATGCATAATTAAGTATTCCTGGTACAGAACAACAATTAAAACAATAGATAATTTGATGAAAATTCTTACAATGATGTATTGTAAATGCACAGCGCTGACTCAAATAAATATGTTTGGCATGTGGTAGCAATGTTACTCAAATTTCTATCTAGCAAGTGCCCGCAACACAGTAATCTTCATCCTATGTGACACGAAAGAAAGCATACTTCAGCAGTTTTAGAAAAGAAGTTAAGGATCTAAGCTGGCAGCAAATGTGAAGTGCTCCCCGCGCTCTACCCTTGAAATTGTCAATGTAGGTGAAGTCTGAAAAACTTGAGAAGAAAAGAATATAATGCTGATATTACTGCTGCTGCTGCTGCTTTGTATCTGTCCAAGAGATCACCCTTCTCCCACCCCTGCAATATGCCCTTGGTGACCTGATCTATGATCCATCACCTCCCTGACATGCAGGGGGAGGAGGATCCTTCACCCTCCGCACTGTGGTCCACAACAGAGAAGGACTCAAAATAAATGTGAATTTCTGAGGGTGTGCCTATATTGTGTCTCACTAGCTCCTGATTTGCTCACTGTAGATTTCCCAAATTCTGCTTTCAGCCACTTTTACAAGCTACATCACTGTTTCAATATATGCCCCTACTATTCTCCAAGAGATAGTGCCATAATTATATTCATGGTATATAGCTGTTTGTTTTCTAGAGTCTGTAACAACTCATTTGCTTCCCATTTATACACAATAATGATTTTGTTGGCTGTTCTCAAAAAAATTTTATAGCTTATTTTCTAAGTATTGTCTCCATTTTTAAATCTTACACTGCAAAGGTAACAGGTAGATGCAGTGAAAAATTTTTACTTTAAAAAACCCAAACATATTTCACTTTTATGGGATTGTTGACATCACTTGTTTTCCAGAGGTATGCTGATGATTTGCAGATGCCTCAGTTTTCATGGCTGCTACATTTGACTGGGTATCAGTTCATGAATTATACATTTTATGTAGTGGTGATGTATTAATTTCACACTAGAATCTGTAAAGATATTATATTTACAGATAAAGCATAATTTCTCACACTTCCAGAAATGAACATTAATTCTTTTCACCTCAGAAGGAATCTGAAAGGACTTGTTGTATTTCATAAGAAGAAATATAAATCTGGCACCTATTTGGAAGATGAAGTCCATTAACATACCAGTAAAGCTTTACATTTTCTTTTCATGATTTTATATTAATATAGAACTCTGAAATGTGAGGTAACGCTTTCCAGAAATATGGGATGTATTTACTTAAAGAAACCCTGTCCCAGAGCCCTCCGCTACTTCATAGCATCCCTTTAGATTGGGTTCTTCCAGGTGAAAGTAATTGCATAACTGTAAAATATTCTGATATTTTATCATTTGTCTCAAGTTGAGAATGAACTGTAATTCATCGCATTTGTTGAGAAATTTGATGAGAAGGATGCATTTGCATAAATATACTATTACCATTTCACTACATCACACTAGTTTTTTTTCCTTTTCGTAAACAATGAGCTCTGAGGTAACAGCAGCGATATACATATTAAATAGCATACCATGTTAACACATGACACATTTCTGACACTTGAATTATTCCTTATAAGCCACTAGTCATATCATCTGAGTGTATAGATGAGTGCTGGTCAAATGGCTTCCCCAATGTTCAGCGTCTTTAAATCCTAGAGATTTTGATTTCTGCTTTTAGGCAGCTCTGCTCTCCAGTGTATTAAGTAGCACTGACTTGCAACTGTTTAGCTGGTATGGCTAATCAACTATTAACAAGATTGATTTGAAGTTATTTTGGTGAGTAGGAGCTTTGAGATTGATTTATATTAATTTTGGGGACATAAAATTCCCAATGTGTGCACTCTGAACAGCTCCCAGAAGTCTGTGAATCCTCACTTTAATTGCAAATCTTAAAATATAATTAATTTAATTACAAGCTGAAAGCATCCAAATGTTCAAAATGGACATGTTTGTTTGCTGTTTATCACTTTCTAGTTTTAACAATCCAGTTAGGGATCAGAACAGTGGCAATATCTTGTGATTTAAGTGATCAGCGACCCTCTGTGAATAGCCAGTACAGGATTCTTGAAGTGGACAAGTTGCAATGATCCAGACAAAAGAAGGATTTATTTATTTTTTTTTTACAACAGGCGAATATGGTGATTGGGATTGGTTTGTCAAAGAGAAGAGTTCATGCTTATGGCCAAAATTATTTGTAAATATATCTCACTTGCAAACGGGTAAATTAACCTCTGTCCTTGCTAGTTGTGATACTCCGTTGTAGAAAGCATCCATCATATCTCTGCTACAACGGGAAATGTGTGCTTTTTCAAATGGTAGACTAAGCCCATTAGACTTTTATACTTTTCCTTTGGCTAATTTAACCAGCAAATTTCATTATCAAATATGCATTGCAGTACTACCTGTTAGAAACCCTTACCTCCCTGTCTTCTGTTGACACATTTATACATAGATAAAGACCTTTCAGTAAGTCTGAATCTTTTCAGGGAAATGGAATTTACTTAATGTGACCGTTACAGAAGCATAGAGCTACTGCGCTCTATGTATTAATCAGTTCATTACTGCTGTTGCTTCAAAAATAATTAATCTGTCAGATGAATGTTTTCTACTAGTTATAAAATGCTACGTTTTTTGCTGAGAGGTATCTGTCCCTAATATAAACACAGCTATTACTTTGTACAGTACTTGACAAGGAAACTCTCTTTATCATGTACTTGCAGTCTATCACTTATTAGATACTTGCACTTGCCTTTTGGTTTAAAGAAACTATACTTCTTAATCTTCCTTTCTCTCAGTAAAACCTTTAAGATAAAGGGCTGTTCTAGCTCCACCTCTTACAAATATGCTGCAGTTTATGCAGAAAGCTATTTCAAGTACGTAACAATTTTCTTGGCCCTTTTAATTTTGGTGTAAGAGTATGTGTTATTCCACACCAGTAAATCTGTCCATAGAGATTTCCGGAAGCACTAGTGGTGATTTTATAGTTAGGGTCTGCACTTGAGTTTAAATGAAGAATTCAGTCTTTACCTTATGCATAAAATACAGTAAATTGTTGAGTGTGATAATTTATCTGAAAACCCATTAAAATAAATCCATTATTATTTTAGGAATTAACATGAAATGAAAATGGATTTTGAATAAAATTTAGTGCCCAGAGACTTTTTGCCAGACAGAATGGAATAACACTTTGAACTCCTGAAGCTGCATAAACTTAGCGAATTCTTACTTCTTGGATACTTCTGAATTTTTATTTAGGATAAATGATCATTTTCCACATTGTTCCTTGTGCTTGCTGAAGTTGAACGTGGCTGAGGATATTTTTCTGTGCTATCAAGAAGCTTCATCTTTCCTCATGGCTACTGACTGTTACTGCCCTTGCTGGCGTGGAAGTAGAAAGTGGCCCCTAGATGGTCTTTTGGAGAAGGAAGGGTCTATATGATGAGTGGTAACTGGAAGGACAGGTGGTGAAGGCATGGTTGTCCCTTAAAAATTAGGAAAAAAAGTCCAGATAAAAATAGTTTGTCTTTTGTAAACATGTGATATGGAGGCACTGGAAAAGTGGGTACAACTGAAAAAGAACTCAACAGTCTGTGAATTGAGTAGATATTAAATACAGTACAGAACTGATACCTCTTATCACGCTTTGATGTTTCTAATGACACAGAGCTAGAGTGATCTGCTGGAGGTCTGTGTCACAGTAGTAAAAATGTACTCTAGTCTCTATCAGAAACAGTAGTGGTTGAGTGGAGACATGCAGGTGTCTAGGTAGGTTAAGGAAATGAAACTTATGTCTGTTGTTAAGGATTTTCATTTTCACTTAGAGGTATTTAACAATGTGATATTTTATAAACTGTTCTATATATGTATTTAAGCATGTGGAAATAAAAAATTACTTATGTGTAATGAAACAAAAAGAAAGTAAATTTTTTTTACATCAACAAATTCTCTCTGGGCATATACTTTTAAAACAACTATGACCTACATCAGATTTAATATTCAAAGATATTTTGTACAGTTCTAATGCTCACTGGCTTTAATTATTATATCACTATTCTGTCTAAAATAGACGGTAGGGTTCTCATTTAATTTATATTATTAATATTAATTATACTAGCATAGATGTATATATTAAAATGATCCATGAGTCTGTGTTGGGATGAGTAGGTTTTTGTTGGATTAAGTTAAAAAGGGCTATAGAATTAATTTCATTGGAGTCAGGTCATGGCACCAGTCATCATAAAGCTGCTTAACAAAACTAATTCCTGGGTGATTCATAGGTGAAGTACTGAATGGTTTTGAGGGAAATAGTGTCCTGGAAATCTCACTGAAGGTCCAAGATATTTACAGAAGATAAGCCCTGTGAAAGTACATTGCTTCTGATGGAGGGCAAAGCATTGCTCACATTTTAGGTTGACGAAGTACATGTGTGTGAATCCAGTTGCCCCAGCTCAGAAATGCTATTACATACGCTGCACATGCAGTTAGTTGTCTGTGGACCTTTCATTCTGCAATGCTTAAAACACTGTCCCTTTGGGTGCTTCTTGCCTCAATACATCTTGACTTTGATACATGACAGCTGTTCTATGTAGCTAAAAATCAGGTTCCAGAGAACTTTTATTCAAGTGCCTTGGCTTACCAGCCTGTTTTCCCTTCCTGAGTATTTAAGAAGATTCTTTCCTTTTGAGGGGAAGAGGAGGGAGTCTGAAGTAACTGGCAGTTTTGCTGGCTGTGTTTTGTAGTAATGTTAATCATGTATGATGTGCCAGTCTTCCTTGGCATCAGTTCTGTTTGGTCACCACATTCTCATGGGTGCTTGTCGGCACTTAGCCAAACAGATGAACTTTCCGCAATTACTAAAATGAAGAATGCAAATGTTCTGTGTAATTCAGGATCCAGTCTTGCTTCCATGACTATCAATGGGAAATATACTGGTGAAAGGAGTCTAGATGACTGTATATGAAACATTTCCTGTACTCTAGAAATGTTGAGCTTTAATGGGAAGTATTTTTGTAAATCCTGGTTTTTTTCTATTAATTTGGTTTTGTGCCAAATAGGTATTTTTGCCACACATAGTCCAAAGGAGTGAGAGGATGTGGAGAAATATTCCAAAACACACTTTCCACCACTTGCATTTACTACTACTAGGACTTTGTAATGGGTTGTATTTTGGCATTTTTACTCAATGTATTGTATTTTTAAAAATCTTAAAGTGAATACATGAATTAATCAGATCCTGTAATCCATTCATGTGCAGCTACTAAGTTCAGTGAAGGCTCTGTGGCAAAATGGAATCACATGCTGCAGCATTCAGTCCTACCTTAGATATCAGCAATTCCAGAATGTTTTACTGTCTTAAATAGTCCTCTTAGCAAGGTGTGTTTGCCATTATCACTCTTTCTTGCTGTCGCCAAAGTGTGCACATCTATGGTCCCATATTTGAGAATAGTAGTTGAAATAAAATGTATAAAGGATTGTTTGATATTTTTGCAGATTGAATTGTCTGTGATGGTTTGCAAAAGAACTTTATGATTTGTCTCCTAAAATGCTGCTTTTTGAGCAATCCAGCACAGAATCTCTTTTTTTCTTAGATATGTGATGACTTGTAGATTGCTTTATGAGCCATCTTGGCTGCTCTGTTGCCTCCCAGCTGATCCTCAAGTTGTCCAAACCTTTCCCATTGAAAGACAGACAGCTGAACCGAGTACAAGTGGGTCTAGCAGGAAGTCATATCACATTGTGCCAGGAGCAGGGCAATTCTTATAGCAAAAATTTTGTATTTTGCATGTTGGATAGTTGACACATGGTACAGCTGCAGAGCTGCGAGGTCTACCTGGCTGTCATGGAAAAGAAGAGTAGAGCAGCTGACACCTCTAGAACTTTATTCAAGCTGTTCACATATGTTGACAGGTAACTGTGACATATGCTTTGTTGCTGTCTAGATTCCAGCTTAGCTCTACAATCATAATGCTAAAAAATATATATATTTTACATTCAGATTCTGGATGGCAATTATATGATCCAGTGTGGTGAATATGAGCTGAAGATCAATAAGAGTTTGACTTCTGTTTAGTATTGCTTCTACAGGAGAAAATGATTTATTTAGATGTCATAAGCTCAAATTCTGCATCCACAGATAATTTACCCATGTCTTTAGTGATGAAAAATCGAATCAAACTACCTCCTCTTTGCTCTACTAGAAACTGATGAAATAAAATTACAAAATAGCCCTCATCACCAGCAGAGAAATTATTAATAACTGGTTAGGCCAAAAGCAGAGTTGTGATTGGATGGCAAAGAATTCAGACTTTGTCCTCAGGCTCCAGGGTTAATATTAATTCATTAGGGTTGCATATTTTTACTGAAATTTGGGAGTTCTGACACTGCTAAAGGTTTAAGTAGTTTTTTACTCATTACTGTAATTTTAATATTCTTTTATTAATTGAATTGCTAAATGCAATCGTATTAATTCCTCATGACACCTATTCTGCAGAAACTGAAATTAAAGTTAACATCAGAACAGTATTAGTAGGTTTAATGCTTATTGAAGTGCCAGCCATAGAAATAGGGATGGACGAGGGTGTAATAAGGAGGTATGGAGCTGGAGCTGAAGCTGAAGGACAGTAACACAAGATGACATTCTTAGCTGCTGTGGGCGAGCAGATGGTTCTGGCTAAAGGCTTGCAAAAAGAGCATGAAGTTATTCCTTGCAGAGCCCAAAGCAGCGCGCAGGGAGCCGGCTGTCACTGAGACCTCGGGGCTGTTCCAACATGCAGCTGCTAGCACGCCCGAGCAGCTAAGAAAACCCTACTGCACTGACACTTTTCCTGCTTTCCTCTAGTTCCATGTTTTGTGGTTACAATGCAGAGACAAAAATCTTTCTGTATTTTCTTTAATGTAGTAACTGGGGTGGCCTTCAAGGGAACATTCCATGCCTTTTGGTAGCTGTAATCAGGAGATATTGCAGCAGGACAGGCTGCACCCAATTAATTCAAAGTTCTAGTACCGCTTTTTTCATAATAATAATTTTTGTGGTTATTAATGACAATGAATTTATAGTAATGCTTGTTAATATTGCAGTACTTAGCACCTGGCATCCCTGGAACTCAAAGTGTTTTACAAAGGAGACTGAATGTTTTCTTTCACAGTTTACTGGTGGGCCAGGTGGGGCAAAGTAAGGTTAAAGCCATGTATTGTAAGGCTGTTTTGTTTATAAAATGTTTTCAAACCAGTTTGCCCTGCTTGGCTATAAGCATTTAGGACAATTTAATATCTCCCATGAGTATGAGGTCTTAAAAACCAAGTGCCTACTTAAGTTGGCAGCCCTTACCTGCCATCCTGGTGCATTTGCAAATCCTGCTCGGCTCCCTGTGAGCTGCACCTGCATACAGCAACAGAAGAAGGTTTAGCTAGTTGCAATAAAACTAACAGCTTGTTTCACAGCATAAATAAGGATTGTACGGTTTCATTACCTGCACATCATGGTTCAGAGCTTGTAATGTCATACATATGGGCATTTGTTTTGTTATAAATTATAATCATGGCCTTCAGCTATGTTAGCAGAGGGATCATCCTGTATATCTTTGTTTAGAAGGCACTGCTTCAATTGCATTTAATTGCTTTCCCTTGTAGCTTTGCTTAAAGGTGTGTGTGATAAAGGAGCAAATATTGTACTAAACAAGAGCAGCTAATGAATGAAGGCAAAGTCTATTATAAACTGCTGTAAGTAGGCAGCTACTAAATTGAAATGGCTGCTAATCAAGGCTATTTCTGTGCATAGCGTTGTAGTCTGTAAATCAGATATGCTTACCCCAAATCTGCCTGTGCCACTTTATTTATGAGTCAGTTCTAATTTCAAGTGGTCATGGATTGCAATAAATACTTCAGCAACATGGCCCTGTTTCTGTACGCCAGTGCAAGAATGAAGTCAGAAAGGAAATCAAGTGCGGAAAGGGAGAGGTGGCTCTAGGCCATATTTGCACTGTTTTTTATTGAGAAAGCTCAATACTTAGGAGACTTACAATGAGTCAGAGAGATTTCAAGACTGCTCTGGCTTGCATTCAGGATTCCTGTAACTTCTGTGAGATTTTCCAGTGGTAACAACTCAGTAAGCGGTGCACCTCAGTCTTTTCCTCCTTGTCTCTACCAAGCCCTTAGCCATCATCCAGCGCTAGAACTTGAAAGGGAGCTAGGAAAGGGGCAGGCAATAAATCTGTTATTTCCTTTGCTGGCCAAAAGAAGTTTCTTGCAATGAAAACATGTCTCAGAGGCCTGTGAGTCACCACAAGAGTGTAAAAGATGCAGGCTACCTTCCACAGCTAAAAGATGTTTAACTTTGTTAGCACAGTTATACCTAAGCTAACTGGAGCGAGAATGTGCTATAAAGTTGCTATGGGGTAAGGATGCTGGGCAAAATAGCCTGGGAATAGCAATGACAAGTCAGTTCCTAAGAAGTTAGTCCTAGGATCCAAATTTCCAGTATCTTCAAGTAATCACTTTGCCTACAGCAGGAGTATTTTGTGACCTATTTGACACAAATCTACAAAATTGAGGCATACTTACTTCTGCATCTTAGAGATGAACTTGTTCATTTTCTCTCCCCCACCTGCTGTAAACCTATTTAAATCTTCACAGCTCGTAAGTGTAACTGCTCTCTCATTGCAACAGAAAAAGCTTGCACTCCATTTATATCAATGTGTAGTTGGGACTAGTGAATATTGATTGGTGGGTCAAAGGTTTTGTGAACACAAACTTGCCCTCTTAATAGGCATCTATTAATACAGTTTAATTCCCAGTTCTTACAAAAGCAAAATACATACAAAGCATATACAAGTTAACTAAACAGGAGTTAACGTTTCTCTTCCCCAACCAATGTACCATTAATAAATCTCTCATTTTTCTGACAGAGCTACACAAACCTTGACTGTTTTCATTATTGACTTAATTACTTTTCACTTACAGGTACATGGCCTTTTCCTGTTGAAGGCTAATGCACATTTCCTTGACAGGTAGAATAACCAGAAAGGTTTGAAAAATGATGGAACAGCCAACGCAAAGTGAAATGTGAAACCAAGGTAATACAGGAGAAGGACAAACCTTGAAAGATCCAGAATTCTGGTTCAATGTCCTTTGGGCCAGGGTGAGCTGCTTACAAATGTGTATAGAGTCTAGCACAGCACAGCTCAGTTTGAATGTAGCCTGTAAATGTTACCAGGGCATCAGAACTTAGTAGTGATAGGCAATAGTAATAACAACAAAAATAATAACAATGATAACAACAACAGCAAATAATTAATAATAATAGTAATAACAATAATAATAATGCATGCTAGGAAACTTAACTAAAAATTTAGTAAGGTACATAACTTGCCAAACCTGACTGTCTGTTGCCTTGGACCTTTTGAATTCATTTATGAAACGTGCTGGAATCTGTGGGTACGCATGGATGTGACTGCACAAAATAAATCTGAGAGTCACATGAAGCCCATGAACTTGAAATTATTTTGTAAGAATGGTATCAAATTAAGATTTGTCATAGGACTTCTTTCTTTGACTCCTTTTGAATATACCATGGCAATGGTTCTATGGTAACATTATAGCCACAGTGAGAACAATTAAAGAATTGGCGAAGAAAGGTACTAAATTCAAAACTGGCCAGTAAGAGGTATAGTTTGAATTTTGACTTGGTCTTTATCTTAAGGGCTGATTTCAATTATTTGTTGTTGAATCTCTCTTCTGCTACCTGTTTTTCATATAGAATTGCTGCCTTTGTTTTCTAGACCTTCAGCATCACTGAATGCCCTTTCTCACATTGCTGGTGGATACAGTCATATTAGATTCATGATACTGATTAGGGCAGGTGATATCTAAATTAACAGATAGTTTTCTGTTTGGCTCGGTAGCCTGATATGTGCAATCCAGGTTGCTGGAACGCTAGATATAAATGTCCAAATCCTTGTTTCTCCCATTGGTGAGTGCAGTTCTAGGGCAAATGAACAGGTCAGCAAGAGGGAACCGTGGGCACAGACAAAGTCATCACCATTGGTGTGAAAAGCATCTATGGAAATAGCAATTGCCAATTTGTTTTAATAATGAAATTCCTATTCCCACAGAACTCAAAAGCATTTGAGAAGATTCCTATTCCAGACCTGCTGTAGGTGCAATATTTAGAGTTGATAACATCATTATATATGATTACCTTATCCCAGCTGTGCTTCTTTATTTAGATTGTAAACTGCTATCATCTAAAATTTGAATGTACAAAGACTCACACAAGCACAGCCCCACACGGACTAGATTCTAAGAGATACCATACTACTTACTAAGTAAATTTTTATTTATATTTTCGAAATTTTGGGAGAACAGTAACTGACTCTGCAGCCCACTGTGACAGTTGTGTAGACCTGAGAAGAAAGAAGTGTGTTCACAGCTTCTGTTTGTAAACAGAACTGACAGCTGAGACAAAGGAATAGATTCCTAAACTGAGAATGCAGCCCTCCATTAATTCCTGTATCTTGGTTTTGGTGTGTGATAGCTAAATGACAGGTTTTACAAATCAACAGTTTTTCTTCTCTAAATCAAGTTTAAAATTAATAAAAAAATATGTAGGTATGCAGTAGTACACAGTGCATCTGAGAATATTCTTCTGTGGTCTGGGATGCCAGGCCAGTGTGTGTCTGGGAAAAAGAAAAGCTTGCTGATGAGGATGTACTTCAGAATTGTTGCGGGAGCTTATCAACTACAGACATGCTGAGTGAGGAGAGAACATCTGGGGTTTTTTTAATCAGGTTCTTGCATGGTATCCACACATAATACAATACTCTTAAAGTTCTCATCCAAAGCGTATCTTTAACAACACTGGGGCTATCCTTAAGCTTTTTCAAAGCATTTCTTTGGTTAGCAAGGCATTATTAATGCCATTCTGGTTTTGATGCTGTGTGTCTTTCTTTTTTACACCTTTTTTCTGTCCAAGGACATGTCCTCTCTGTTCAAACATCCTATGCCTTTCCTCATATTGCCACTCCATTGCTACCTATTTGCAGTTATGATCTTGAGAAGGTTAGCCAGTAAGTGGCACTTGCACAAGCATTCCTTTTGTATGTATTAGCTGCACTTTCTTAGGCAAACATGCTTCCTCTTTCCACGCTAAATATGATCTATAAAAGAGGTAGAAAGGCATTCACATCTGGAAAGTGTGCTTGACCCATCAGTTATATCTTCATTATTAGTGCTTTTCTGAGCATAGACTCAACATATTGCAAGAAATCATCACTTAGTCTTACCACTGTATTCAGAAAAGTATCTGAATATTCCTTTAGCTGGAGTAGAATTTCTTCAGCTGATAAATTTCGCTCTAAAACAACATCACGACTTACAATGTGGTAGGCAAAACAGTTTTGTACACTTTCATTCTAGTGTAAAACTTGATCTGGATGCAATAGAGTTTCAGAATTGGCCCAGTTGTTCAAAACTCTCACAAGAAGAGTGAACAGTTAAGCAGGCAGATGTTTAGATCTGCATATGGAAATGGTAGAAAAGAGGATTGTGATGTGGCAAGTATTGAGCGTCAGTTCTCCATCAGTTGAGCATTGTGTTAACCTGGTAGTTTAAACAAACTTATGGCAATTCAAAAGCAAATTGTGATATTCATGATAAGGTTTAGGTCACTTTGATCCAGCTCTGCCATATAAAATAATACAAATCGGATAGGGCCTAAATGATACATCCTTGTTTAACCTTGCTTGTCAGAGGGAGAGGGTAAGACACATTTTCTGCTGCGAAGTACAATTAATTGCTAGAGCTATCCTAAAGCTGATTGAAACTTTCTTGCATAGAAGTACAGCTGAGGCCCCCATTTTAAATTAATTAAAACTTGAACACTTGTCCCTCATTTGCTGATCTGGAAAGTACATGTAAAACATTTTGTGGTTTCCTTAGAGCTACCCTGCAGTCCAGAACTTCCCTCTTTGTCAGAGGGAAGGACAAATGACTGGGGAGAATCTGAGAAAGGTACTGACTAGGGAAGGCCAGTGGTGAGATTGATCCAGAGATCTCTCTTCTTCCATCTCTAGATGATGTATGTAACTTTGAAATATTGTGGAGTGATACCTGCACCCCATATCTGACCAAATAAAAAAAAAAAGGTACAATCATTTAGGCAGAGCCTAGCAGCTCACACTCTGTGTTTCAGGAAATGATGTCATTTACCATCTTGCATTGGTGCTATTGTATTGCTAATTTGGCTAATTTGGCTATAACTGGTAGCTCAACCAAGCCTCCTCAGAAGTGAGTCCAACACATTTTAACTGGTGGTGGTGCTTTTGCTAAACAAACACTGAAAGCGTTGGGCCCTTATGCCTTGGCAATCTGTGATCAGTGCATTTTTTTCCCTGGTTATGATCAGCATTGTCATATTCTGTCTTGGTCCATAAACTCCCTTGAGCCCATCATAAAACTAGCACATATGGTAACTGTCAGCATTTGCCTGCCATTCATCAGCCTTGGCTTTCCACCACTGACCCTTTATCTGACATAACTGATTTGGACTTCATGGTGAATCTTCCTGGAAGCCAGCTTGTCCGTAATTGAAGCTGGGTGAGCCAGCACAATCTGACAAGTGCTCTGAGCAGAAGCTAAATTGCAGTATGATAGTAATTCATCCTGTTTTGGTGTTCCCCACATAGAAAGTCAACAGTTTGCCTGAAATCCAACACATGTCCTATATGGTCTACCATACCTTCTGGAGAGGGTTTCCGCAGAAGAGAGAGCAGTAATCAGCTCATACACAGCTTTTCACATTTGGCCATTCCATTTTGTTTTTCCACATTAACCTGAATAGCTGCTTAGCTGCTATGGTACAACGTCTAGGAGGCTCTTTGTGGAGCAGTTCCATACGATGTGGTTGACCATCTGTCAGTCAGAAGCATATATTGATTCAAGCCCTTCCAGTGATCAGTGATGTACCTGCCAGTCTCTCATAAACAAAATTGTAGATGCATGCAAGAGAACTTGAACTTAGTTCTTGAGACATGGCTCTGGTGATTTTTAATTTCATGCCTGATACACACAGTAAAAAGCGAACTGTTTTGGCTGAAAATCACTTCTTCTATATCTGCTCTCCATGTGAGGTCAAAAAGTGTTGTTCCATCTCATGTGTGCATTTACATCTCTCAGATTAAGAGTGTCAGAATTGGGGAATATACAGGGAGTGCTGGTTGACATTGGGTCAGCTTGCTATATGATTCTAGCAACAAACTATCCCTTCTGTTTGCTTCAGACATTTCCATCCATGCAATGTAAAACAACGGTAACTAGAAAAGGAGATGGACTTGAAATAAAACTCAAATGGAGAGCAGATAAAGGTAAGATTCTGTTTGTAAGATACAGAATGCAAGCAACGATCTTTTTTGATGCAAAGTGCTGTGTTGACTACAATTAAACTAGTACATACATACATGCATACTATATATACGTTTGTATGTATATCTGTGTAGGTATATATAGTAATAGAAGGAGAAAGATAATGTGGAGCTTGCAAGTCAGTAAACAGATGGATGCATGAATTTCAAGTTGGGTTTTAGGAAAGCACATAGTGTGCATGTTAACAGAGAACTGGGAAAAACAAGATGATGAGATCCTAGAGGGTATAAACAAGATTCTGCTGTCCTGATACAAATTTCCTTCTAGCCAGTATTACTGTGCCCCTGCATACTTAATCTTACTTATAAAAATTGTGACTCTTTTTTTTCGTGGTAGTTCTCTGTTCTCTTCCCTCTTTGGCATTTGGCAGAATTGGTGCTCTAATATTTCCCATAGTTGCGTTGTGTCCTCATGGATTCAGAAGGTGCATATGCATTAAACAGTCATCTGTGTCCCTGAAGGCTGCTCATTTCCATCGAAGCCCCTCGTTCTGCAAAGCCAGCTTTGGCAAGATGGTGTTCCTCAGCCAAGCCCTCTTTTGTAGGTTAACCCTACACAAAGATCACGTAGCTGATTTCCTCAGCCAGCTGAGTGTCACTCACTGGTGCTATGCTGAGTCCATAGCTAGTCACTTCCTTGCTCCTAGCACTACTGTTTGCTCTGGGCAGCTGGCGTTGGTGATACAGTGGCGTTTGGATATTTGCAGGTAGCAACAAACACTGGATGGGACTTAAAAGTAGCAACAGCAATCAACTCTAAATCTTGCTTTTGCTGTCATTAAGGAGTAACTATGGTAAATTTTTGCTACAGTGACTTTGGGCGATAAAGTCAATTTTGGGCCACCTCATCCCCTCCATTTTAGCGATAACCCTGCCATTTTAGCAGAGTCCAACACAGAACTGCCGAGTCATTAAAAAATCATTGAGAGGGTGTTCTAGTTTTGCATCAGCAGCTGCCTTTCAGGCTGCACACATTCAAACTTGTCACTCTAGCTTCTAGTGCTATTACTGATTGCTCCCTGTGTCGTTTCTCCCTGTAGTTTGTGATTCACTCTTTAGTTACAGAGGAGATTTTATTAAAGGCTGTTTTTCTTGCTGAGAAGTTTTTATCAAAGCTTGTTTTTATTGCCCCCTCTAAAGGAAAGTCTTTCCAAAGACAAAATTGTCCCCTTCCCAATAAATGTTTTGGCACATATGAATTGTCTAATGCTGAACTGATAGATGAGCTGTCATCAGGGTACAAACCTGTGACTGTTAGAACAAAGGTTGGCAAATCCAAATGGGAAATAAAGTGCAAATTTTTTAACAGCAAGGGAAATTAATAATCGAAACAACTCACCTACAGATCCAGTCAGGAACAGATGTCTTCCTAAAAGACATGCCCCAGTTCAACAAGAAGTTATTGAGCTCTGTGCAGGAATCAACTGGTGAAATTCTCTGGGCTACGTCTGGCAGAAGTCCAGAGCAGAGGATCCAATGGTGTCTGCTGAATCACTAAAGCAAAACCAAACTGCCTCGGAAGGAACAGCAAACAGCTTTCCTCTGTAGATCAGACATCAAAGCAGGGAAATGTAGCATTTGACAAGTGTGCTGTATATGGTAATTAAATTGCCTCTATGCTCATTTACAACTTTCTTTTTCCTCCTCTCAACTGCATTTTTCATCCTATATTTTCCCACTCTTTTTTTCTCTGCTCTTTTATCACTTTCTACTCCAAAGCATTCAAATTGTAGCTGAACTTTTGAACCACACATGGAGTTTATCTTTAATCACCAACATACGCTGTAGTATTCCACCACATGACAGTTTTAGAGTAGGTACCCCAAAATGGCAATATAAGGAGGGAATGGACAAGTTTTAGGATTAAAACTGTTTTAAAATGTCGCACAGAAAGAAATTATGGCAACAAATCATAATGACCTAACTCACTGGTGGCAGCCAAGGGCACGTGCTAGCAGTTGGAGCGTACGTATCAAAGGTGGGTGGGCTGATTTTGAACTGCTGGCAGCAGCCCAGCTGAGTTTCAGCTTACGAGTGGGGTCCTCTCCTTCTGCAGGGAACAGGGACTGTTAGCTTCTGCTGGAGCCTTGGCTTCGACTGACCAAAATGCAGCCGTTCGTCCTGCAGGAGTGCAGACTAATGCAGGTTCTCAAGCAGAATGACCTCATTTACACTTTGCTACCTTTGTGCTAATATGCCTGAGCATTAGGGCTTATTTACTAGAGGTCACTGGTATGTGAACAGAACTATATTGCTTGCTCTTGGATGTGTCATCTTTTGCTGCCAAAATCTTGGATGAACTTTTGGGAAGTGTAATGTTTATCTGACATTTTTGGGCATATGGATGCACCGTCCCAGTGAGAGCATGAGGTATGCTGTGCATGTACACTTTGAAAGTGTAAAGAATGTGCGGTGAATCAATGTGATTAAGTTGCTGCCTTCCCATGTGTGTGATAACCAGTACACATGTACTGCGGACATATGTGGGAACACCCAGCTGGAAGCATCATAGCCCTTCTCCTGGACCAGGAGACGGGTTCATTTTCTTGTGTGAACTTACCAACAAACTTGGGGATGTCTGCAGAGCATTCTGCTATAAGCTTTACACATTTTCAGTCTGTGTTTTTTTCTCCTTATTTGTATCCATTCTTCCATTGTCTCATATAACAAACAAGGCTGTAAGCTTTTCACAGTGGGTACTATCTTTTGTTTCTGTATTTCTAGTGTCTAATATCAAGGACTTGTAGTGCCCGACTGTGACTCCTAAGTGTTATGATGATAATTTTAATAACATTTCCGTTACTTTGACAGTGATTAATTGTGCCAGGTTATTGGTGGTTGATGCCAAGTTGACCATATTTGCATCCTAAATCTTTCTAACAGCAAGCTGCAGCATAATGACCTCAAATTTCCCCATCTGAAAATCATTTCTCAGCATTTAATGTATTGTTTAATTAAATGTGAGCAGCAAAATTGTTGTTTTGATTGTTAAACTAGTGGCGAATTTGGTTGATTGTCTTTCTCATTGGAGTCTTTCATGATACTGAGGTAAAACAGGAAGTTTCTCTTCAGCTATTACAAGACAGCCGTGAAGAGTTTCAGAGAAATTATTTCTAAACCTTATTTTTGATTATATAAAGTATCTTCTGGAGGAGAACTTCATACCCTACAAACTTGCAAGGTTTATAAGGGCTGCATGATTACCAAATCTCCATACAAGGTGAAGTTTCCTCTATATTGTACTTTAAGCAGACATTGTCAACTACTTAATGGCCTCAGGAGACACTTGAATAAAGCATCCAACACAGCGGTAATGCATAGTATGTTTGGTTTTTGTCCGTAGACAACTTTTCACTTAAATTATACATTAACCTTTAGTGAAAGCTCAACATAATTTATTGTTTTTGTTTTTGTTTTTCCAGGCATAGCAAGAGGTTCAGATGATGGTCACTCCATTTAGAGGAACAAAAGGAAGAGGATTTTTTTGTCACTCACGTGGCTGCAGGCTCAGGTAATACACTTGAATACCTACCATCAGCTGTGGTAATGTTACACACAAGTTTACATCACAGGATTGGACTTTTAGTACAAGTAAATGATAAACAATTGAGGGAAGATATGAAATTATAATGAATCCTCAGCATCTCTGCACACATACAGAGAACAGGCATGGCTTTGGGCCCTAACCAAGACTTAGAGACAATATTGGTAGGATTTTTGGGAAGAAGCAATATTCAAAGGAAATTCAGCTATTCTGGCTTAACTGTGAACAAATGACAGACTGTAATACAGTCTGTAATACTGCAGATACACTATGTAGGAGAAAACCTGGCCAGGCTTGCCTGTCCTGTTTAGGAATTCCTCTTGGTCCCTATGATGTGGTCAAATTAGGTAGGTTTTTCATATTACTGCAGGCCTTAATTTCTTTCAGTCACTCAAGAGATTTTAGGTTGCCCAGTTATAAACCTCGCTGCTCTATTTTTCTGTATCTCATCATTATCCTCTTTTTATTTTTTATGGCAATCACAGCACCATAGATGTCATCTCATTATACAGCCCTTTTTCCTATGGCACGGTGTCCTGGTTGTGGCTAGGATAGAGTTAATTTTCTTTCTAGTGGCTGCTATGTTTCAGATTTGGTATGAAAGGAGTGTCAATAATGCATATTGTTTCAGTTGTTGCTAGGTGGTATTTATAGTATTCAAGGACTCTTTTCAGCTTCCCATAGAAGCTGAGAAGGAGCATAGACTGAACAATGGAATGACCAACGGAATATTCTGTACCACAGACATCATGGTCAGTGTATAAATGGGGGTTGGCTGGGGCGGGGGGGAATCCACAATCACTGCTTGGGTTGGCTGGGAAACCAATTCACCGAGTGGTGAGAGTGTCTTGCATCTTGTATATTCTTTATTATTTATTATTATTATTATTATCATTATTATTTTCCTTTTCCGTTATTGTTCTATTAAACTGTCTTTATGTCAATCCATAAGGTTTTTTTTCCCTTTCCTCTCCTTTTCTCCCTCTTCTCCCTACCCTTCTGGGGGAGGGAGCGGGGAGTGAGCAAGTGGCTGTGCAGTCCTAGTTGCTGGCTGGGGTTAAACCACAACAGTCCTGGGCCAGGACTATGCACACTGTGCACACAGGATGTGCATAGTTCTCAGATTGAGACAGCCATTGCTGTCAGTTAGTCTGAGGCAATAACAAGAGAATTCTGTCCTTGAGTCTGTCTATCTCTATATCCCTCCCATACTGTCCCACTTGCTACACGTGCCTTCCTGCATCAAGAGAGCAATCAAATATTCCTTAGCCATCTTAAGAGGGATTGTGGTATGCTTGTGTGGCACCCATGACTTTGAGGTATATACTTTTATGATGCTCCATTACAGGGACTGAGATGTCGTTTCTGCAGAAGAGGCTGTGTTCCCATGTGTGTGCCCCCCAGTAAGTTGCAACCTCCCCAGCTGTAGACCTATTACTGACGCCACTACAGTACTGCCAATGTCTGCCACCTTGTGGGTGCATCCTATTTATGTGGCAGCAATAAAGTGAGTGGAGTGGGTAGGAAAAATTCTTTGGGAAATACCAGCAGAGTGGCCATGTAATAGTGATGTCTAAAAAATGCATTCATAAGTTTTTCAGAGGCTGGATTTAAATGTTTATTCAAAGGTACTGTTGTGTGGCACTCGGTCTGTTGGAATTTTAATTCCCATGTCTTTATTTAAAGAATAAACTCTGTTCTTTACTTCAGCAGAGAAGGCTGCTCAGGTGTAGGAAAAAGGGTATCAAGTTGGAGTTCTGCATAGTATTCCCTCAGCTCCATTAAATCTATTACAGTAACATTAAAGTCCTACTTTTAATCCTCTAAATCTGGTCATCATTCTGTTACTTTGACCAGACAGGATAAATCAAATGAAGTGCTATACTTGCATGCTGGAAGGACCTTGAAAAATCTTTAAGTTAAAAAGAAGTACTGTGGGATTTTTTGAACCTGAGTCTTCAGCTGCACAAAGAATCAGAATAATTGTCTAGATCTTAGCCTTACACATGTCAATGTTGACTATACTTCTTGCCGTTTTTATGTGCAAAAGACTATCTTTCCTTCAGAAAGACCAAAGACTGGATAAGCAGGGATTTTTCTGGATGAAAAAAGGTTACAGGTGTATTTTGATTTTGCTTGGTAGCAATGGACAAAACACGAGTTACTGTTGACCAGCCAAGAAGCTGTTTTTCTCTTCTCCTGATTTACTGACAGTGTTCTTACTTCATCACTTACTTTGCACCTGCAGAATTCCATCTATACTGATCTTCGGTAAAAAACTAGACCATATTATAACACAGCTGTGAGGAACAGCTTAACTAACAGTTTATTAAGTGTGGCTTTGTGGGATGAGGCTTTTGTGAAAGTAAGACTGACTGTCAGTAGAGCTCTGATTCTTGTAGGATTTACCTCTGGTCAGCTGTCCTGTTGTTAAACACAATTTTGCCTTCCTACATTAAAGTCTAAGTTACATTAAACATTGTTCTTCAGGGCTAAGTTCTTTTTCCGTAATACCTGAGAGTACCTAGTGATATTAGGAGGCTCTGTCTGGCTCCTAATGCTCTGACAGCATCATTTCTCCTGCCTGTGTGCTAACAGGATGCACAATGGAAATGTCAGCACTTACCAGCCGCTCCACAAGAGCTGCTGCAAAGTTGGTCCTGGTCATGATTCAGCCAAGTCATGTAGGTACCTAACTCTGACACAGGAATGGATCTGTTAAAGTCATTAGGCTGGAGATGTAGCTTAGTGGGTGTAAGTGCTTGCTAAAGGAACTGTGCTTGGTGTGGATGAACAAAAGTCCTATGATTTGGCCAGCACCCAGAGACCAGGGAGTCAGAAGAGTTTGCCTCCAACATCTGTTTCCACTGTGTCTATCTGACTCTGGTATTATCAACCCTTCACACTGTCAAGCAAAAAAATGCAGAAAATAATTGGATTATATATTAAGACTTTTGAGAGTCACTTATTGACCTTCTTCTACTCCAGTGAACTTAGCTGTGAAAAATCGGGTAAGAAGCAGGGCCTTGCTGAAAGCGAGATATTACATCTGAGTAGTGCACTCTTGGATAAACAGAAATTACTGAGTAAATAACAAAATGTGTAGAAATAAGATCCAAACTGAAGTGTGGAAATTGTGGACTGTAGAAGTGATTGCTTTTATAAATACGTCTAAATGTGTATTTGCTCTCTGAGTTTCACTATAAATTGTACTGAAGTGCTTCTATGTTCAGATGTGAATAGGGCCAAATCTTGCAGTTGTTATTTGGGCAAACAAAAAATTCTGAAAAAACAATCTTCCAATTGAAAATAACTGTGTTTTGACTCACTAAAGATAGCAGGATTGGGTCTGAATATCATAGTATTCTGCTGTCCATTTATTGTGCTAAGCATTTGCTATAACCTTTTGGACCTTTCTTGTCATTCATGCTTGATATAAACTAAAACTACACAAAAACCACTGGATTTTAAAAATCTCTTACATTCTGTCTGTAATTATCCTAGTGGCATGGTGTGACCTGCTGATTCAATTCTTATTGAGATGAATATGAGCTGTTAGTAGACCAAGGTTCAGTGAATACATTAATTCTGGAGGCCCCAATCAATTACCCGTTTCTTCATGGCAGTGTCTAGGATGTCTGGAAAACAAGAAGTACCAGAGGTGATGAGAAGAGACCTCCTTGGATGCAAAAAGCCTCCAAAAAGTTGAATATCAATTTCAGATTCACTTTTCCTGGTGACTTACTAAGTTTGACTTTTGTTTTTTGCTATTACAGAGACACAAGAGAAAGCAGAGTGTTCACTTACTGTTTTCCATTAAGCCAGTGCGCTAAGCAGGGACTGGCTAAGATGTGGCACCGATACAGCCTGCTCCGGATGCTGTACGGAGTTACTAACACACAGCAGCCTTGTCCAACTAGGAGCTGAGCACCTTTATTTCCTGCCAGAATCCACTTTGCAAGTGGGGCTCAGGATGAGGGTGGGAAAGCTGTCGCTTTCAGTAAGCAACTTCAGAACAGAGAAACAGAAAAGGAGGAGCAGTCGCTTTGGATGACATTTTAAAGGCAATGCTTTTACCCTTCCCAGGGAATCGGTCAAGTGGCTCTTGTGCTATTTCCTCTCTCAGGTGTCTGACCCAATGTTGGAAAGGGTTTTCTTAATATCTAAAGATATTGTTTCCAGTGTATACACTCCAGTGACCATCATGATGGATGCTATTAGGGAGCAGAGGGGCACACAGTAACATATGAATGTGTACTCCTTCTTGTCTTGTTTCAGTCATTTTACTCATTTTTTTCACATCAACTTCTTCCCTTGTAGTTTTCTGTGTGTGTATAGTACGTGCAGTATTTCTCACTCACACCCACTTTTCCTTCTCTCCTAGCGGGAGGCGTTCTGCTAATGACAGAATCAGGGAATGCTGTAGAGAAAAAGGGTGAAATTTCCTTCATCTGCTGAGCCTGTAAAACTCTAAATGTCCCATTTCATTAAATCTGTATGGAAGAGCAAAGGACTATTCCCATCCCTAGGGTTATACTCACCTCCTAGTAAGGTCTATAGTAGGCATATATTGGGAAATTTCTATTACTAATGGGGATGCCAGCCTACAAAGGCACACGGAGGTAGACAAATTTGGACTGAGTTGTGTTTTTCTTTGTGAGAGTTTGTGTGTTTTGTTAACTATGGTGGGTAATTATATGTAATTATTTTGGCAATTCACTAATTCTTTGATGCTAGAACAAGTACCAGGTCCCTTTCATTTTTTGATATCACTAAGCAGATTTTTCATGTCACAGATTTTGAAGTCATAGAAGTCTATTGTTATATTGTGAAGACCATAACATTTTAACAGGACAAATGTCTTGGCTGGGATCACTTGGCAAAATTGGGAACAGAACTTGTCTTCTGACTTTCAGCATGATGCTCCATCCATCACTGCCTCTGAAAGACCAGTGAGCTGGATAGAGGAGACCTGAATTCACGCTTCTCGGGCCCATACCTCAGTGCACCTTCCCCTAATCTAATGGGAATTTTGATAAACAGTCAAATAATACTTTTCTGCTTTTATGGGAAAAATAGTCAGTATCAACTTTAGGCAATAAGGTAGGAGAAGCTACTCTCACACCCAGCACTTTCATTAGAAATATTTACATTTTGAAAGTGATTGCTTGCTCAGTTTTCAGAGTGCAATTTACAAAGATGCAACTAAACTGCCTTTCTTCTGGAAAACATTTTATCTGGCTGTACTGTGCTAATATGATCAGTCATATGCTGTACATCTCTTCTCCGTTTCTTCCTACCTATAAATTATTCAGAACTATTATAGCTAAAACTGTGAGTAGATGATTTTATTTCTGTCTTCTGAAATGCTGGAAAGGATTTGGTTTGGAATGAAGCGGATGACATCCTTCTGAGACACTGGGAAATCAGGAATCAACTGCAACTGGCAGGCTTGCTCCTAGAGAAATGGGAAAGATGGTTAAGAATATATTTTTTAGTTAAAAATATTAGAAGACTTACTTAATATAAAATATTTAAGCCTACACAGCTCAGTCTGTACAACTTCCTCTCAAATATAGCAATAAGCACATCAAAGTTTATGGAGCCAAGATAACTCAATCTCAACTCCCTTACCTGAGTTGAGGTTAATTTGACTTTGTAGGAGAAATTTAACCTCTTGCAATAACCCAAAGATTTAAGTCTTTTCATCTGAAAACACTTGATTTAATCTTCTATAACAGCAGCCATCGAGTAATTAATGACTTCTCTTGCACACAAGTAAATAACCCTGTGAAATCACATTCTGTAATTCACTCTGATTCACAGACTTTGTCACTTAACTACCTTGAACTACACTTCCCAGGAGCACATGGGCTGAAACTCAGAGGTTAAACTCCCTTTATCAACTTCATGCCTTCAGGTGGTTTGTAGCCTGGAGAGGGGTAGGGGTGTTTCTGTTGCAGGATGAAATTGGAAGCTATTGTTGGGCTGCTTTGTGCAAACTTTCACCTTCACTCTGGTGCAACACAAGGTTAAGGTAGGGTTATTCTTTTATTTGTGTTTTATTCCAAACAACCTATAACAAGCTTTACCATCTTTTACATGGAGAAACAGCCCTTCTTTTCTACACAAGTTTGATTGTGAGCCTTGCAGCCCTCACACAGAGCTTGCTTTCTGGTGTTCTTTGCCCAACAGAAGAGCACAGCTCTACCAACGTATGGGCCATTTTATCTTGGTTCAGCTGCGTGGTCTGAACTGCAAAACGTGTAACTTATTGTTTTAGCGATCCTGAGAAAGCATACTAACTGTAAAATGCTTGTGTGATTCTTGTTTTGTCCCTGAGGCATAAGCTTTGTCCTCCATGAGGAGTTACACGCTCTTCATGTGATCCGTGGTGATCTGGCCAGTGGTGTTAGTCCCAATTCCTACTCTAGATACCATATACCTAACATTTCTAGATAAATTTTAAAAAGCTGTGGAAATTGAGCTGTAAGTGCTAGCAATCCTGCCTGGAAGGCAGTGAGTTCAATATAAGTATGGTACACTAGTAACGTAGCTGGTATTAAAGTGATAATATAAATTTAGAATAATCCAAAACTGTATCACGACAGTCTTGGGGTATGTGCTATATATTTAGTTTGCATCTAGGATCTCTTTTTACTGGTTTGTCGTATTGTTTTGATTTAATTAATGTTTTTACAGGTACATGGCTGGGTCTGTAGTCTGTTCTTTGACCAAAGCATAGAGAGTTTCCTCTACCTGCTACCAGCGTTACTGGCAGCAAGCTAGTGCAGTTGCCCGGCTGACAAGCTTAGAAAATAATGTGTGCAATAATGTGTTGTTACACTGTAGTAACACCCAAGTACCTCAACACTGGGCCAAAGTCCTGCTGTGGTAAGTATTGAAATGCAAAGGAACTGGTTTGAAAGGTAATAGGAATAGAAGAGGGGAGGCACCAGCTGGATGAGGGCAGATGGGGAGCACCTGAGATTAATGAGATGGTCCTGGTCAGCGTGAGAGGCAGGACTGTGCCAGCAGCCTGTGTGTTGTTAAGTGCTTTGTGTGCATCGCAGCAAAGGGAAGGTGGGTTGTTCGATGGGAATTTCTCTGAGCTCTATGGGACACTGAGGTAGAAAATAAAAGAATACTCTGAGGTGATGGAAGCCGGCAGTGTTGGCTGGACAGATATCAGTGACATTGTTAGAGACACTGTGGGGTTGGCTGTGGCAGGCGCAGTGGGAGAGAGAAGGTTTTGTGCCTGATGTAAAGTGGATTACAGGAAGTGGTGGTGATATAGTCAGAGAAAAATGAGACAGGGACATTGTTTTGCAGTGCTGGTTTGAATGACTCTGGTTGGTGTTTATCAAGCCAGCAAAGAGCGGCCTATGAACTTTAGGATGAGTATTCAATAAAATCTAATAGCTCAAGCTGGTGGTCTGTTATGCTGTAGGATGACGATCCTAACTAGTGATGGTCCTGGTTGTAAAATTTGTGTTTGGATTCAGTGCACCCTAAGCTTCAGAGATCCTTCGTGTTCATGTGAATCCATATCTTTGTGACAATATGGGGCACTTGCAGAATCATGCGTAGGTGTGAATTTCAATTTCTTTGTATTCTTTCTCTTTGAAATCTGGATGTGTTTGAATCCAAAGTTTCTAGCCATTGCCTTTGCCCCATCTTTGTATGCTCTTACGCTGAACTGAAGTGCCGAAAACAGAAGTGCTGTTTCTAGCAAAAATCATGACAAGTTTTTACAAAGTTGTATCTGCTAGAAGTTTCTTACTGTTATTTTGTTCAGTGCAAAGAAAGGAATTAATCCCGTGGTGACATATAATTTGTCCTCATTAGCAGGAAACAGAATTTATATAGGCTCAAAAGCTATTTGTTAGTCTAACATACCAGCCTAAAATTTTAGCCACCACTGATTGTGCATTGTTGACTTGACAGCAGAAGTAACCATAACTTAGACTTAATGAATGCTTTCATGCAGTATGCACAGTCCTCCAAGAGTCCTTATTTCATACTATTTAATGCTGTGCTGAACAGTTGAGTTTGATAAAGGCTGAAACAGTCAGAATTATGCTTTCATTTGAATTTTAATTTTTAAAAGGGGAAGGCAGATGGTATTGTTTAACAGAGAGAATAGCCCAGCATGTCCTGCCATACTAAAAGTCTCTTTGAGCCCATCTGATACTGGTCTCCGAGTTTTCTCTGCTGGTTTCCTTAGCTTACATACTGCCTTCAAATTGCATATATTAGTTTCCTATCAGAATAACTCGCAGGCATGGAAATTAGCCATGTCCTGTGAAGGTCGCTGGAATCATGGTGATGGAGAATTCATTCTCAAATATGCAGCTTCTGTATAGCATCGATACTCTTCTTGGTGCCAAAGACTTAAGTTTACAAATGGATGTGAGTTCAAAAGGCAAATGCTAACTCAAAGCAATAGGCATGCCTTTGGAAGTACGGTGTCCTTCTATAGTATCTAGGAAAAAATTATATTTAAATTGTTCCTGCTGTAGGTTGATAACTTGTTTCTACAGTTCATACACAGAGGCCTGAGTTCCTCTCAGTTCCATTTATTCTTGCATGAAAATTAATAAGTATGCCCCCAAGTAAAGCAGAACAATCCAATAATTCCTTTTTTCTTTGATAACTTTCCTCAAATTCTTCTCATAGGGCACCTGTCAAAGAGGTCCCTTGCTTCAGTGTCTGCAATGGATGCCAGACTGCCTTTTATAGATCTTCTCTCCTGGTTTCCTTTAGCCTTCATAGGAGGATGTCATCTGACTCTCCCCACCTGTGGTTTCCTGGTTCAAACATCTGTTTTAAAACTTGTTTTAATCTCAGTATAGATTTCCCTCAAAATAGACAAAACTATTCTATCTCATAAATCTTTCCCGATGTTTCCACATCCTTGCCTTTCCCCAAAAGCTTAGGTAGCAATATCTGTTGTTATTTGTTCAGCTCAACCTCCTAGACAGAAGTTCAAAGCTTTTAATGGTGGCATGATTCAGTTTGAACAGTATGATTAAAAAAAAAAAAAAGGCAGCTAATTTGTTTCATGTTTGGTGAATTCTATGCAAGTAGGTAGAAAAAAACCCCAAACTTAGATCTGATTCAAAAGCGTTGGCTACCATCATTGGCTGTGCAGCAGAACTGTGTGGATTCAAAATCTCATTCCTTGCAATACTTTGAAAGGAATTCTTTGAAACTGAAGTCACATTTTAAAAACTGTTGGGAAGAGCTGATGGGCAGTCAATAGTGGACCCAGCTACGCTTGGAAGAGAGCGTACAAGCAGAAAATAGATTGGGAGCAGAAGTAACTAATTCTGCCATGACTGACAGTAGGAGCAGGTGAGTGAGAGACGGAGGAAAACAAGGCTGGAGCCTAGAGACATCAGCTTTCTGCCTGCAAGACTAATTCAAATACTTCTGTGCACATTGCTGGGAGGCACTTGGAGATCTTAGAGTAGACTAGAGAGTGATGGATATGCCAAAACAGTAGACAGTTTGTTTTCCTTGCTGTTAGAAGACTTTTCCTAATGCTTAACTCTTCCTTGCTGAGGAACAATAAATCACTGCATCTCCTCTTGGGGGATCTAGTGGTGGGAGTAGTTATGAGCAAGGAGTAACAATCAGGAAAGGAAATCCTTTCTGACATCTCCTGGACCCGGACTGCAGTTAACCCAGAAAGAATATAAGGGCAGGAGAAAAGGATAGAGTTCAAGTAGTATCCCCAAATTTCTTATGTTGTTAACCCCAATAGACCTGCTGGTGCTCACATAGAGGAGCATGCCAATTTCAGTACAATAAAGTAACGTTCAGCATAAGAAACAGCATTAGGTACTCAAGTTTGTTTTTTTTTTTTTTTTAATTTTTATAACTTCTACTGAATATTGTCAGCATCACTGATGTGAAGGTCTTGTCACTCAGGAATTGAGCTGACTCCTTGTTGGAAGCTGAGTAAGACAGATGTTGGCTGTATTCAAAGCGATGTGAGGTTTATTTAAATGTACACCTTGTTCCTAAAACACAAAGGGCCTTAAATGTATCATGTGTCCCAGTGCTTCCAATGCACACTTCAACTGCTGACTCCTGTGAGAGAGATTAAAGTGGAGAGAGAACCTCCTGCACTTTGGAAGAGCTGTCCTTATCTCTTTTCTGCTCTCCAGAAAGAAATTTCACTGGAAAAAACTAACAAAGGCATAACCCATCTCCAAATCAAAAAGTATACCTATCCTGTAAAAAAGTGTTAAATTATGTGTAACAGTGCCACCTGCTGAATCCCGTCCTAACACCTTTCTTCTCAAAGGGAATGTGTGTCTTAATGAAATGGAGTTGGTCTTGATTAAGGCATAGGGATACACCCTGGCTATTTCTCCTGTAGAACACAGGGCACAGCAGGGTTTAAAATACTAAATTAAATACTCATCTTTGGAGCATAAGATTGATTTGATTAAGTGCATCATCATGCAAATGCAGCCCTTGGAAATCATACCAAAAATGATTTTGTCTGCTGTTAAATAGGTCTGATGCATTTTCCACTATTAGTACAGAGAGGTACAAAAATAAATTTGAATTGCACTTCTAGTAGTAATTTGTCTAGAAGGTGCCAATGTTCTAAAGTTGCAAACAAAGCGAGATTCCCTGCTGAATTTCTGAATGTAGAAAAATTTTATTTTGCTAAGAACACTGTCAAATAAGTCTAAAATGACTGAGACAGGCAGTCATTTTGTGGAAGTGAGTGAATGCCTTTATTGCATTCAGCAGATACAACAGCCCCCATGCTGCCTAGAAATACTCAACATTTTGGGCTGAATTCTGCCCACCTTGTTAATATTTATTTCTGTCTTTAAATGATCCTGTTCTTTTTAATGGCATGCTGATGCAGGACAGTGCTGTTGAGAGTCTGTGTAGTCGAACGGGGCTCCTACTCTGAAGGACTATCCTATGTGATGGCAGGTATTGGTGAACCAGCAGATGGTGGTTTGAGTAACCTCAGTGACACCACATGGGTTAGGCTGGTATATGCAGTCCTGCATCACTTGCATGTTATCAAACTGTTTTCTGCATCATATCATATATGGAAAGACCTTTCTGTTGTGTTTAAATCCTATACGTGCCCTTGCTTTATCCATTTGCTACCTGGTGCAATGTTACCTCGAAGTGGTTGGTTTGCTTGATTTCAGGTGACCGTCCTCTGCTACACACACAGTTTTCCAAATGCCGAGACCAGTGTCCACTCTGGTCACAAGTACAGCTCTGACATCTTTGGGAACTAAATCCAACCTGTAAAACTGTAACATACTGTGTGTTTCTGACAACAGTTGACAGTAATGTTTATGCCAAAGAGGGCTTGCTGTGAAGCTGTCTTTATTAGGAAGGTAGAAAAGAACAGAATGAAGTGGATAGGACTCACGTAATAGATCCAGCAGTAAAATGCAGGATGCATACCTCCCCTTTTCCACATCTCTATATCCCTCTAAAGAACAAAAAAAAGCTCTCAGTGCATGGAATGACTGCTTTGTTTATTTAGAAAATTAAATCTGCATACTTTTGGCACCAAATTGGGACAATCTGGTCTTTAAGTGTCTGTCATAAGTAAAATGCAGGGGTATTTTTCTTCTGGCTGCCCCCGACACTGACATCAGGGCTGTGAGTGTATAAATATAGACAGATGCATTCTTGTGTTTCCATTTCCAGTGTGAGCTCTGTGGTATCAGCCTCAGTGTTTCTAAGCAAGGGAAAAGGGATGTTGACAGGCATGTAAATGAAGCTGGACACATGCTTAACAAAAAGCGACAGCGAAGTAAAACCAGTGACTTTGTTCCATCAAAAGATACAAATTTCCCATCCTCCAGCATAACATTCAAAGTGCCAGCATTCTCTGAGCTGTTTTCATGGAGGATGTTCTCTAATGGTCAATTTGTTTAAAGGGAAAAAGGATGGCATTGCAAATGCAGCAAATAAAATCTAGCAGTGCTGCAGCATGAAATTCTAGCAGATATCCTACCGCTGGAGTCA
This sequence comes from Burhinus oedicnemus, assembly GCA_008921705.1. Lineage (NCBI taxonomy): Eukaryota > Metazoa > Chordata > Aves > Charadriiformes > Burhinidae > Burhinus > Burhinus oedicnemus. The sequence continues at coordinate 1,475,200 of VFFE01007160.1, read as the reverse complement.
GAGACTTTTGAAAAACAGCCATTCGTACTGGCTCTGGATGGCAGCAGTGGCACAGAACAGAGAACCTGTTTTCTTCCATCAATGAGTGCAGACGGAGATGGAAGTACTCTTATATTTTGGCACCTGTGCTCAATAACTGTGTGCTGAAATATCTGATAAAAGCTTCAGAGGCGTCTTAAGACCATGAAAAAGATACTGTTGGCTTCAGCTTGGGCTCAAAACCCTAGATGAATGCAAAAGATTTTCGTATCTTTATTATAACAAAGATGGTCCCTAGCATCTCTGCATCCACAAATCCAATAAAGCCATAAGCTTCTGTGAATTTAATAGTCACATCAGCGTGTTAAACTATTTTTTAAACCCAGACCGATTCCAGTGGGTTCCTCAGACAAACCTTTCACCTACACATCTCTCAAAAGGAGCTCTGGAGTCTGTACTGAGCAGTAATCATGTTAATCAAACTGCTCAAAGATCATTGCTTGTCTAAAGAATGGGGCAACACCATTTCTATACCCTTTTTTTTATTACAAAATAGTCAGCCCAAGTGAGATTTGGAGAGTAGGACTGAGCAATAGATCAGCATAGTATCCTCTAGATTTAATTGTAAGGAGAAGACTTGTCTAAAGATATATTGATGAGTATGTGGGGGGCATTGTACTGCTGTGTGAGAGACCTGGTTGGTTTCTTGCCTGGTAGTTCCCTGGGAGAATAAGACAGGCGGGGGTATTCTGTAAAAGAGAAGGAAGGGTCCTGCAGTTGTGTTCTGAACAAGGGTGCCAGAGCTTGGGCAAAGCAGAACTGAGAGGAGGAAGAGAGAACAACTTCATCTGCACCTTCCCATTAAGGAGATTCCCAGAACCTGTTGAGCAGGAGAGTACCACTGAGCTGTTGCTAAGCCTTGGCAGCTTCTGTCGGTCTCTTCTCCCAAGTAACAAGCAATAGGACAAGAGGAAACGGCCTCAAGTTATGCCAGGGGAGGTTTAGATTGGATATTAGGAAAAATTTCTTCACCGAAAGGGTTGTCAAACATTGGAACAGGCTGCACAGGGAAGTGGTGGAACTGCCATCCCTAGAGGTACTTAAAAGACTGGTAGCCCTAGTGCTTAGGGACGTGGCTTAGTGGTTATTTTGGCAGTGTTAAGTTGATGGTTGGACTTGGTGATCTTAAAAGTCCCTTCCAATCTAGATGATTCTAGGATTTGCTGTGAGTGAGGATGAGGGAGCAGTTCCCTTGGCAGGAGAAACAAGTGCTGAGAAGACCTTGGGTGAAGCCCAGAGAACAACCAACCAAAGGTTGAAGCCCAAGTGCTCTTGTTTCTGAGATACCAATAAAACTGCACTCTGGGAAAATGGTAAGCACTGATGTTTATTAAGAGATCTGTGACCTGAGGTAGTAGATCTAAAGAAACTATTTACAATGATGAAGCCTGTCCTCGTCCTATAAGCAAAAACACTTTGTGCGTTGCTGTTGCTTGGCAATCTCCATTGGAAGCAGGAAGAGCAAACCAGTTCTGTTTGATGAATTTGAAATGTGTGTGGTGAAGAATGAATGGCTGGAATCCACTGTAATCCTTCAGTAATGCTGGCATGAGTCCGAAGGCACAGGGCTCAGGGGGAGTGTAAAACCCTTTAAAAAATGACTTGGTCTCTTCTCTAGGCACACTTTTCTTGGGAACACTTATGGAAGAAGCAAATGCTATGCTTCTCAGAATAAAAAGTTGAAATTCTTCCCTTTCTGCTGCTGAACGTCTTCTTTGGGCTCTGCTAAATCATTAGGTGTTGGGTCTTAAATCTACCCCATCTCCTGAGGGGAAAAATTCCATGTTCTACAGAGAGAGGACTTATTTCTTTGATAGATTTACTAGGGATGAGGGAGAGACTTGCAACAGATTTGAGGCATTAAAAATAGCCGTGGACAGGATGTGGGTAGTGTCAGTTATGTACCTTTTCTTAATACAGGTACGGATCAAAGAGGGATGAGGTGGCACAGGAGCAAGATCCGATGGAGGGGATCATGAGGTTAAGACTGTGTTTTCAACCCTCGCCATCTATTGAGCTATTTGACCTCTGGCTTGACCTTGAGTACTCTGCAAAGCTTGTATCCTGTTTGGAACTGGACAATATTTTACGCACTTGGTAGGTGTACTTGGTGAAAATGGAACTTATGGTGACAAAGACTAACTGCAAATCCATAAGTTTTCACTGAGAAGATTTTTTTGAGGGGAAAATTAAATTAAATTTTGGGTGTTTGTGAATATTTCTCTTACAATTAGCAAAATCTAATCTTTAAGCAAATGGCCAAGAAAATAAGTGGAAAATTACTGTTACCACAGTGTAGAGAAAATTCCTTGATTTTTTTTGTTTGGATTCATTGCATGAGGACAGGGAACAGAGGTCCCAGCTGAGCCCATGGCACCCTGGGATGGAATACTGGGGACATGTGTCCTGGGGGAGACTGTTCCTTCCTGGAAGAACTTCTAATGAAGCCAGCAAGAAAAGAAGGGCACTGGCTGGGGAGGTTGTTGGTCCTGCATCACAGAGCTGATCAGTGTTAGGGTTAGGAAGAAGTGTACGTTCTTGTTTTCAAGGGCTGTTATCTCATCCCTCTGTGTATAAGGCCAAACTGCTTTACACTTCTGTGTTGATGCCCATCTCTATTTTCAGTTCTCCTCTCTGGGCTAGGTGAAAAGTCTTCTTTGTAGCTTTTGCTCTCTGGGCCAGTCTTATCTACTCTCTCCCTGTGACTTTCCAGGTCTCCTTATGTTTTGCTTCATCAGTCTCTGCTCTGTATTTATAAGCTGTGCACCCACTTTGGTAAAGCACTTGAAGGGCCAGTGCCTTATGAACTAAGCCCAGATCCCAGCCAGACTCTTGAGGGAACATTGCTGAAGTTGGAGGCTGTTAAGTGCACACAGAGTGCATAGGTCTGGTGTGCAGGGCTGTATTTTGGATTATTGTCTAACTGGAAGCATAGCTTTGTCTCTTGTGCTGGGACAGCTGTTTATGTCAAGTTTATGGGGCTACACCTTGGGCAGGCCCCTCTTGCCCATCAGTAACAAGGGAGGAATGAGTTCTGCCTGCCTTCTGTTCTTGTTGTCCTCAGCTATTAACCATTGTGGTGCAGGGACGGGTCCTTTTTTGGCTGTGTAGACCCAGTGTGAGGCGGGCAGAGTTATTTAATAGGCAAGACAAACACTTCAAAGGAACGGCTAGGCATGTTGTTGCTGTCTTGGGGTAGGGAATGAGTCTGATGACCCTGGAGCCTTTTCTTGCCCTTTCTTATGTGATTTTTAGGTTGGGGCTTTCAGGGTTATCATAATGCAGACTCTGATAACAGTCACTGTAGCTTGGGGCTGAAATTTACAGTTGGTTTGTTGTTCTCTTATGTTGTCTACAAGTCTCTAGGATTTTTATTATTGTGTGAAGAGCTTTCTAAAGGCACCAGCAGTGCTGTCCGTGAGTTATTCTTGGCTTCTACGCATGGGCCGTGATTTGTATTTGTTCTCTTTAACAGCTACGAGGGTAACCCACAGTAGGCATGGGGCTGTGTTGGTCATTCACCTTTCTGATCTTTTGTCAAAATATATTTAGTGAGAACAGTGGGGTGAGAGGAGGACATTAGGGGTCTTCCAGCAGGTTAGTGTCAAAGGGGAGAGAGACCATTGCTCAAGTCCTCTATCATAGTCAGTGTAAAAGGGAGAAAGAACAGCCTACCAAGAAACTGTTCTGTTAGACCTCAAGAGCTGAGCTCTGAGACTCTGCAAAATTCTCTTACTGAATTGATAAAATAGTAAATGAAAAGGGAAGCAAAATTTTATTGAAATTAACATAACGCCCCTTTAATCATCAAGCTTAATCCTCAGTAGAAAAAGACTCCAAATTTGATTTAAAATCTCGGTACAGCTGTCCTCTCTAATGTGAAGCAGGGATCCAAGTAAATGAATGATTTGCTTAAAAAATTCTGACTAATCTTGAGAACATTAAAATTAATATAAATGTGTGATCTCAAGTTCTATCCATTTTTGGATCCCATTTCAGTAAGTACATATAATTTGGAATGGGACCTAAGCCATTTTGTGTGTAAGTGTACAGGGAATGCATTCCAGTATCTTTAAACAGAATGTAAAAGGGAGATCAGCTTCACTGTTTCACATAAGGTATGGAAATATCCTAGATGAACTGGAATAGAAACAAAACATACTGTAGAGTGGAAAATGCAGCAACTTTTTTTGAGGGTATGGAATAATTTAATAAACTGTTTTCATGGGGAAAAAACCACGTAAGGTTATAAGAGCTTCTGGCCCCATGTGTTAGTGTTGTAACACTTACAAATTGCCATTTCTGAAGCTTCATCAAGGAACCGTGCTATGGATTCCAGGTTCTGTTGGCATAAGAGAGCTCACCTCCCTATGTTCTTGGCTTTGTGGAGGAATGTTTTCTGCCTTCCTCCTCCAGTGAGGGGCTTTCTGGACAATTCATCACTTCTGCTAAGGAATTTTGAGGGAAGGTGATCTGAGCTATAGTTTTTGAGTGCTATATAGCATTCAAAGTCCAATTTATTTTATATTCCACAGGAAAAAGCAAGTTAACTGCTCAGTTTAGAGATGCCATGGTATTTCTTTCTGAACCTCAAGTTTAATCTGCTATGTATACTTATTAAGATACTGTCATCATAGGGTTAAAGGTGATATGAGGGCACTAAATCATCTTAAATATTAAGTAAATTCTGTATTAACAGCGATTGTTACCTTTCACTGCTGTGTCTGTGCTTTCAGCCCAGTGATTTTAGTAAGACTGAAGTGTTTAGCCTTTGGAAAAAGCAGATGTGTGTCATGGGCAGAGAAAGAGGGGTATGCCTCCCACCTATGCCTGCAGCACCCAGGAACACATGGGTGCCCGAGGAAGAAAATTTTCTTCACCAGATCCTACATATTACAGCTGATCTCTGATGCTGCGGGGCTGGAGGTAGAGGAATCTTAAGAACTCAAGTACATCTGCTCAATTGGAAGAAAATAAATTCTTCGTTAGCTCTGGTAGGTGATCAGATAAGCCCCTGAAACGAAAGAGCTGATTACAGTCATTTTTCAAATGTTGAGCTGAGTACTGAGGAAAATAAAGGGCTGCTCTTGCTTGTTGTGCCTTGTGGATAAAGGGCCTGCCCAGAACCCTTCACAGATTTGTTCCTTCTCTTCCCTTCCATTTTTAGGCTGAGTAGTGGGTTCAAGCCATGTTCTTTAGTAAGACTTCTGGTGTTTTATGATGCCCAGCAATGGTGACTTCATTGCTTTCCCAGATGCTGGAGCTGTACTGGTCCTGCCAAAGCTTCTCCCCTCCGCCTACAACTTGCTAGCCTTCTGAGGCCAGAACTGCTATATTACCTAGGAACTCATCTTATACTATGTATTTTTTCTGTAAATGACATTCTCTTGTGTATTACTCTGCTTTTGGGGGTAGATGAGAAGCACAGTAAATAAAGCAGGAAGTGCTGCTTTTTCTCAGAATTAACTCTTTCACTTTGTATATGTACTTTTTTTAAAAACAACATACATATTATCATAGACTGCTGTCACCTGAAGTAAGATCACTTACTGAAGTTTGCAGGGGATTTTGCACATCCCTCTGCAAGCCTTAGAATTAGATATCTGCTAGGATGAGGGTTAGAGAGACAGCAATACTAAATACTGGGGAATCTTGCAGCATTTGGGGAAAGCCTGGAAGATTATGCTGGGGGCCTCTCAGTCCTGAGGTTGCTTGGAATCAGAGCAGCAGAGAAGGTGTTTAAAATTGCTATTGTCCCTTTGTCTGTCCAGGCTGCAAGCTGTGGACAGGTTTGATCGAAGAATGTGAGTGATAGTGTTTATCCCATACTTTTCAGGGAATCATGCAGGTTGTGGTGAATGCATATGCCACACTAGGAAAAGATACTAGGCCAACTATCTGGGGGGATAGAACATCCTTTCTTCGCAGCACAGATGCAGCCAAGCTGTTGCGATGCCGGCTTCCCCATAATACCCAGTGACCAATTATATTGCTGCTAAACCAAGCTACAGTAAAATCAGTGTCACGCTTAAATTGCTGTAACAAAAATGTGCGGTCAACTGTATCAGAAACCTTTGGTAGATCGATAAATAAGGCTCCATAAATGTGGCCAATATCCAGAGAAATCATAGTATCATTCCCAATGCATACAGCTATGCTGCAGTAGTTAGTCTGAGCGTGGTCCTGCATCCGGAATGAACAGCAGTTGCCCAACTGGCGTACAAATCTGCTGTGCACACATGGCTGTGTGGGTGACTCTTAAATGAAGAATGGTCAGGGTATATTCGAGCTTTTGTGCAATTTTGTGAACCAGGAAGATAACTGCTTTCTGTGTAGCTTCTACCCAATTCAGACTGAGGATAGCACGTGGGCTTCCATGACCGATAAGATGCAGAGTGTGAGTAACTGTCACGTATGAAGGGCTCATATGCAGCAGCTCCCTCTGTTGTGTTACAGCACCAACTCACCCGTGCCACACCAGCAGGATTTTCCAAGTATTGTTTCTTTTCTGAAATGTTACTTCCTGCCCCATAAATTACTTACACTAATTCTTAAGATGGTTTTGACTGACTCTAACGTAGAGATTGAAGTTAAGTAATGTGTTACAAACTCATAATCACTGGCAGTCAGGCTGAATTGTTTATCAGACACATTTATAATCCTGTTCTCATGACATTTTTTCATTACTAGGTAACTTTTGAGGGGGAAGAGTTTAGTGATTAATGATTATTATGAAGAAATTACAAGCAATGTGTACCAGTTGCAATTCTGACTTTGTAAAATCAGTTAAGAGTGCCAGACTAAGATGGAATCCTGCTGTATTTAATGACAGTTGCAGATCTCCCATTGATCTTGTGAAGCTGGAGCTTTGCTGAAGGGAGCCCATCCAGTATTTTCTGTATCTATGAATTTGCAGCAGTATGTTCTCTCCCTGTCCTTGTGCCTGATTCACATTGCATAGGCATTGGTCACAACTGCAGTTACAGCATCAATTTTTTTTTATCAGAGTCCATGGACATGTATACTCTGACCTAATACTTTTATTAGCCTGAATGACACATGCCATTTACCGAGCTGAGGACTTCTGGAGCTCCCTATCCTGACTTTTGTATCCTGTTTAGGGTGTGCAAGGGTAAGTTCTTGGTCACTGCATACCTGGTGTAAGCTGCAGCTATCTGGGCACTGTGAAACAACAAGGGATCTAGGTAAGTTCCACAAAACATAAATTTGACATAACGTAAATTTTATACCATCTACCTTCTTAATGCTGACACTTCCCACCTAATGAAATATATTCAGATCTGGGCAGAACAGCATCTCGCCTAGCATATTCTAACCCCAGAATATGGGGCAAAGGACAGGCAGAATCTGAGATCAGCAGCTGGAGCCAAGGTTGCACATGTGATATTTAACCTTCCAATGAGTGGCAAGGACTGGGGTGTATGGTGACAGAAAATGGGTGAGTGGTAAATCCAGTAAATGGATTTAGTATATAAGTGGAAAATGTTTGCATGGGTCATTTAACACTACAGTTTACCCAAATTTGTCCTGGCCAGGGGCCTGCCACTGAAGCAATTAATTGAATGAGATGGGCATGGTAACATGGATCCTTGCCGTTCTTAGCTAGGGCTGAGTATGTACATGCGACAAATAAATTGCTGATGACTGGCAGGGATTGTAGTAAAAGGTGGCATGCCCCCTTGCCAGAGGCATGCTTTGGAGGCAATTAATCAAAAGAGTTGGGCAAAGATATGTGACGACACCTGTCGCAGATAGCACTGGAAGTACACATGCAATTAATGATCTTGATGAAAGAAAGAAGAGATAATTTAAAGGGAGGTATTCTCTAAAGAGTTAGTAACTCTGAGTAGAAAATTTCTGCCTTAACTACAATGAAGTCCCGGCATTTTCAAAGCTTTTGTGCCTGTGCATTTCCAGGTAGTGTAGTGTATGCATGTATGAAGAAGGAAAAGAGAGAGAATTTTCAGTGTCCTAAAATTCCCTCAGCTTGAAAGCCCTTTGCACAAACAATGTGCATGCACATGTTCAAGCACTGTAGCTCGTCAGCCAAATTTAATATAAAGATAGCAGAAGTTCCCAGACATTGTAGATTGCTCTTATAAACACCTTTCCTATCAGGTGCTAGATAATGTAATCTAAGAGTCTGCAAATGGACAGTTCTCTAGTGACAGCAGTTGTAATTTTAGAGCTTTCTAAGCCATGACACCTTTTTACAATCTAAATGAATATTGATCTGAGCATACTTTCACCAAATTTATTCTGGATTGCACCTTTGCATGGGAAGCATGCATTTCTAATGGTGATCTGGAGATTAAAAAAAAAAATTTGTAGCAATAAATTTCTCTTCCACAGAGACACCTAGCTTATCAGCTGTTTTTTCTCTTGTTCCCTCTCCCCTCTGCCCCTTTCCTGCAGAAAATCATACTTATTGTTCCACCCTGGCACTACTTCACCATCATAAGCATTTCCTTGAGTCACTACTGGCTTAACCAAAAGACTTCAAATGACAACACTTAACTATTATGGCTGATGATGTGTTGAGTCTTGCCTGCATGCCCTAATGCAAGATCAGGACTCCAATATTTTAGGATTTTCACCTAAAGGTTACAACCCTCATGTAGAACATTTGACAGTCTTGATTTTTGTTACTAGTCTGTCCCTCTTGCATATCTTCTTTCTTCAGTGGTTGCATCGTAAATTTGTTTTTGCCCTATCCATCAAAATGAGTTATTTGAGAATGTTGTCCTTATGTTTGTTTTCTACTGCAGTAGCATTGCAGGTATTGTTCACTGATGAGAGTATCCCTGATAGAAACTTCTGAAGACTTCCTTAGCCAGATTTTGCCTGAATTCTGCAGAGCTCTTTTCCCAAGTGTTCATACCTTGCTGACTTGTGACAGACAGGAATTCTACTTGGCCTTTATAGACCCAAGTTTAACATGTTGTCAATTATCTTCCTCCAGGTGAAGAAGCATTTAAGATTTTTTTTTTTTCCTAGACTTGTCATGGCAACTCGCAGACTTTTAGGATAAAGCAAAAAGATAATGTTAGCTTAAATGATTGGCAAACTGGTTGACAAGCACAATGGGAGATGATCTTTAGTATGTACATTAACAGCTTGCCATTTCAGAGAACTCCTTTTAGTTGAATTCAGTGGCACTTTTGTTCTCTTTGCAGAGTTTCATTCCCACGGCAGGGAGAGTGCAAGAAAAGGAAGAGCAGGACCCTACAGATGACAGAGTCTGATCAGTTAATTTCAACAGCAACTTAAAAGGAATCTTTTCATCTCCTCATAATCCTCTGTCCGTTGCTTGCAGGGTCCCAAAGAAAGGAAGAGAGCACGAGAGCATGGTACCCTGAGGCCCCCACCACTCCCACCAGGTCAAACACATTATCTGCTCTATTGCTATGTCTGAACTGTGGCTATAGAGAAAAAAATGAACAGAAATCTGTTAATTTTTTCTCCCCACCCTAAGTGAAACATAAACGCAGTAACAGAAAAGTCTTAAGGAGAAACACGATGATAATACAGAGTTTCTTTTGCACAGAACAGAAACACCCTGTATTTTATGTGTTCACAGGCATAGAAATCATTTGTGGGCTGGTTATCAGTCCTTCCATTAGTCTGCTGGAACCTGGAGATACGAGGTAGCTGCTTGAGCTGTGTCAGTGTTTTGAGTTTAAAAAGAATGAATGTGTTGCCATCAAATGAACCCTCTTTATTTTTTTAACCCTGCTTTATTATTAATGCACAAACAAAAAAAGAAGACAACTGGATGTGAATGAGAAATTAACTCCAAAGTAAAATCATCTGGCTGAAACACAGAGAACATACCTGCAAAAATAAGAACAAAAATGGAGAGATGACACCTTAAATATATTGAACTGAAGCAGTGTCACATGAGCAAGGCTGCGGGCTTGATGGCTTGAAATCTCTTCTTCCTGCTGTAATTTCTGTTAGAACCTTTGTATGGCTTGTCTTGGGGTCTGCAGCTATTACAGGGTTCAGGCTCCAGTAACGTTGGATGCAAAATAGGACTACAATGGAATTTAGTGATATCTACTTGTTTCTATTATGAACCCGTGAAGAGGGGGAAGGATTAAAAAAATTTAAAAAAATTCTTCAAACATTGACTCTACTCCACAGAGCCCGGGCAGTAGTCAGCAGAGCAGACTGTGTCAAGGTTGCATGCTGTCACGTGAGACTGATCTGACTGGCTGTGTTTCCGTATTACTTCTCTGCCTCCTCTCACTGTCCTCTTGTAAATAAGGGAGCACAGCAAAGGGACACTTCTTCATGGCCAGGCCTCTGCGAAACCTCCCAGGCTGCCCTGGTCAAGGGGAGCTGCAGATCAAAGTAATGGAACAGAGACTGGAGTCAAGAGAGCAGGGTTGTTTTTTCCAGGGAACAGCTCGAAGAGAAGATTCAGAATGGGATCGCATTTCTTGTAGATTTCTGGCCTGGCCTGTTCTGTATGTCTTTCAATATGCAGGTGTTAATTAAATCAGTTTAATTCCATTAATTACATCTCTATAGGAATTGGTCCAATATACTCTAATAACACTCAACCCACTAATTATTTTCCACTGAAAATAGAGATGGGTCAGTCTGAATCTATAGGACTTTATTATTGATTACCTGGAAGCTAGATTGATGGTCTTTGCTTAGTTCTTAATGAATTAATCTGCATTGGTGATGAGCACAAGTAGAAATAGTTTTGATTTTAGTCTTGCTGAAGCTCGGCATGTCTTAAATATTGCAAACCAGCAATGGATAAATGAGAAGTCTCCAGCTCAGTAGAGTTCACCACAGGCTTCAGAATACTAATTTTGTTGTTCTTCGTTTTGCTTTTGCTTAGAATTGAGCCTGAGTCTACAAGCACGTTGTTTTCTTTCATCTCTAACACAAAAATGGCTCCATTTCAGTTTTGCAGTACAGGAGAAATCAAAGCTGGAATTTGGGCTACCTACTTATAAGCCATATTTGAGTTTGCTGTAAATTGACATGACTACTGGTTGGCAAAGAGGTAGGATTTTGTACCAACTTAACGTGCCCTGTTAGAAAATAATATAAATAAAGCAGAGTTCTCAGAGGAGTATCTTTAGAGACACAAATAATCTCAGTAAAATTTGGAAAATGCCTAATTTCACGATGCTGCTATTTGCTATTAAAAAGCAATAGTTCTTCTCGCTTTCTGCAATTCTGTATAAGTAATTACAAGCACTCATCTTTAAAGACATTTCATAGTGTGTACATGTATGTGCACGTGCACACAGATGTATACCTTTGTGCACAAACAGCTAGATTTTGAATTTAGGTTTTAGAGGCTTATTGAAGTGACATGTGGTGTTGCCTACTGCTTTATAGGAGCACTTGGTTAAAAAGATATGAGGCTCCTGATTGTAAAACCATCATGTTACAAACATTAGTTAATGCTTCTGTCAGTTAATTCTCTCTGGTGTGCAGTAGTCTCACATCAGAAGGCATTAATCTTACACTGGCTGATATATAGAAATGCAGCATTGCTCTTCTGTTAAATCAAAGTGGTGCTCAGTCCTTTGCAGAAATGCATTCTAGCCGTGGCAGTAAGCAGCTCTGCTTTTTTGGCAACATGCTGTGCTGTTTCTTTCTTGTGAAAGATTTTTTTTTTTTTTTTTTTTTTTTTTCTTATTAATTA
>VFFE01007160.1:1432210-1463413 GCA_008921705.1 Burhinus oedicnemus | reverse complement strand
GTTTTTTTTTTTTTTTTTTTTTTTTTTTTTTTTTTTTTTTTTTTTTTTTTTTTTTTCAACAGAAGCCATTGCACACCTATGCTTGTCCTTCATGCCTTTCCCAATAACTCTTTTGGATCGTTTTTGAGAGGAGGGAGCAGAACTGCTCCCAGTGTTTGGGATGTGAGTTTGTAAGATGGTTGCGATGGTGTTTCACTCTCCTCTAATTCTTTCATGGTATTTTCTTGGATTGTGTTTGCCTTCAGACTGCTGTGGAGCATGGAGGTGACACACAGAGAACTGCCAGCCTAAGTGATTACTCTGAAGTCTTCCCTGAATATTAACAGCTAATTTCAAGTCCATCATTGTATATATAATTAGGGTTGATTCTCCATTGATTGTCATTGAATTTCATCTGCTATTTATTGCGCAGTGTTGTGAGATCCTTGTGCAACTCTTTGCAGTCGTTTTTGGTGCAAGACAGGTGGCAAGATCTGCGGATCACCAGACTTGTTTACTTTTAAATCATCCACAGATAACTTTTAAACTCCTTTTCCCAGGTAAATTAAGATTTGAGCAGATGTCTTGAGTGGGAATCCCTTCAGTGTCAACTTCCATGGAAAAACCTGTCCATTTATTACCACTGTTTGTTTCCTATTTTTAAACAGGGTTGCATCAACTTAATATGCCATGTGAACATAAATTTATTTTCATACATTAGTGCTGCCCCACCTAGGGTATGCTTATTTTAGGTAGAAGTAGGTTGTATTGTTGCAAATTAAGTTAAGTGCGAACAGGTTTGAGTTCATTCACCCTTATACTTTCCTTATCAGGATTTGTACCAGTTTAATGCGAGTGGATTAGAATTTAATTTGATAACATAGTACATGAGATACCTTTACAGAGATGAGCATATGTGGAGCTGACAGTAACATTTAATTCCAAAACGTACAAAAGAAAAAAATCAAAATTTATTTTTAAATAAATTGGGGCCTTAAGGCAGCTGTTTAATATATAAAGTTACTGCTCTGAATTTATATTCTCTAGATTTGTCTGAGTCACTGAATTCAGCTAAATATTTCAACATTTAATAAAACCCTACCATATATTATTTTTTAAGGATCTCGGAAGCTGTCATCTAGAGATCTCTTTCTCTTCATCAAATAATTAAGAGCAGTGAACTACAGCAGCCAATTTTAAAGTCGGGATAATGCTGGTCATTCTATATTGTAATTTTAAAAACAAATAAAAATAACTAATGACACATGGATGCTTAAAATCTTCAGCTCTCCCTCTTTACAGGCTCTGATTAAGCCAGTGAAAGCAAACTGGATCTAAAAAGGTTGGAGAGGAAAATGAAAGGTCCTCAGAGAAATCACAGAAGAAAATTGCGAAGTTAGAAGTCTCTGTGAGTTGAGGAGCTGTGAAGAAGATACGGCTTTCATCCTAAGTGGGTATTTAAAGCCAGGTATCATCTTGCAGTTTGTAGAAGTGTAAAGCTGAGTTTCCTTACCTTGGTCCTGCTCAGTAGACATAGTCCGCTTAGCAGTCCTTGGAAGAAGTGATGTCCAAGGCTGAGGGGCAAAGAACGTATGAATACAAGAAGTGATTGTCCCATGGGACTTTCCACCTCCAGTGGGCATCCTGGCAAGGAAGGTCCATTTAAGTGGGGAAGGAAATACTTTTGTAGTAGCTTGCGTTTAGAGATATTTTTAATGATCGCCTGAAAGTTGCTGGAAAACATGAAAAGGTAAATGTACTTCCAGGAGGAAATCAATGAAGGTGGGTTTGCAGGACTTTTGCTCCACATGTCAAGCATGGGAATGGCTGTGGAAACAGGTCCCTGTGGGGAACATGTAGGTCTGCCTGCAGGCAAGTAAAAATTGTAGGATCATGTGATAAATTGTACTTGTGCCACAAATGTCATTATATTATATTGCAATAGGGCTTATTTTGGGTTATAGTATTTTATGTTTGAGGTTTTTCATTTTTAGGTACGAGAAGCTGCCTGCAGCATTGCAGAGGTATGGAAACCCCAAGGTGTAGGCAGAGCTGTTCTTACCAGCACAAATTTTTTTAATGTACTGTACACTCTTTCTGGATTTTTGTAGAGAGAAGACAGTTTAATGTAACCTAGGGATTCTAGCAGAAAAACAGAAATGGGACGAGGGTTGCGACTACTGATAGTCTACAGGGAGAATCTTGTCTTTGCCTTTTGCTAGAACTGTTCTTCAAACCAGTGCTGTGGCTGTTCTTCCATTAGCCCAGTGAGACAACTGCAAAATATAATATTGATTAGACATAAAAGAGAGAGCATGGCCCATAGTCCTGTAGTTCTGAGTAGACGAATCCTGCTGTTCCTAGTGCTAATGGCTAAATTATGACCTCAGCCCTGTCAGCCTGAATCTGGCCCTGCTGGAATCAATAATGCAGTTGGAGCTGAACTATATTTTGCCTTTCATCTCCATTAGGTCTGGGGGTTGACAGTAGAGAGTAGGAATTGGCAGTTTGCCTCGGACTACGGAGATGGCCAAAAGTATGAAAATACGATCTTGTTGTTCGCTCAAACAAACATCTGCCACAGGCTACTGAATCTTATCACACTTGTTTTGCTTGTGAAATACTGTTTGAACTGCAGTGATTACTCAGCCATTCTTTTATTTTCATTCGTATTTTATCTATATCCTTCCCAAAGGAGGAGGGGAGTTATTTTATGCTTAATTAAGTGTAAATAAGTGATTGCCTGTTTCTTTTTTTTTTTTTTTTTTTTTTTTGCAGAAAATGCTATTGGAGTTTCTATAGTTGAGGATAATCCTTCATCTGTAGGTATTTTTGAATTTAATCCAGCATAAGACTGGTCTGAGGATGTCTGGTATAGGTGCATTTTGAAGCAGAGCTTGTGTTTACAGTACCCATCATATATAAAAAAATCTCTCAGAAAGAAGTTGTTTGTGAAAACAACAAATAAGACTTTGGGTGAATGTTTCTACTGAAATATATCAGCATAGTTAGCATGTAGCTCATTGACTTCACCCTGATTTGCATGATTTACACAAGAATCTGCCTCCATGCTGGGAACAGTCCAGTGTACCTAAAATCATGTACATGATACATCATACATGACTTGGTGTGGGTAATATGTATGGGAGTTTAAAAGTGACTGACAACAGTGTTTCAGGCAAATAAAGCAAGAAGTCTTAGGATTTGTTCCCTGTTTTGTGGAACTCCTCTTTTCCCATGGGCGCTGTGAAAGGACTCTCTGTTGAAGTAAGGCTGAATGTTGGATTTGACTACTGCAATGCATATCTTTGGGTGCATCCATGCTGCTTTTATACATACATGGAAAACTAGAAGAGTGAGGTAAAGTGCTTGAAAATGGTAGGATTTTTATCACTAATCTTTACGAAGTCATTGGTAGATGTTTTTCATTGGTATCGCTACTGAAAGTTTACTTGAATCAAGACCGGATGAGTCATACAAGGTGAACCGGTCCATCTGACTTCACTCTGTACTCATAAGCCACCAGGAATGTTGTTGTTTTTCGTTATGATAAATTGAAATATAAAAATGTTAAAAGCAAGATAAGAAATGCTTTTTGGCATGTTTCTCTTATTTCCTTAGATAAAAGTGATTTTGAATATAAGAATGGGAAGCAACTTCAATGTCTTGAGGTCATCTCTGCTGAAGTACATGTCTCAATGTTTTAGTACTGCGTATGCTGGATAAGTGCTGTCCCCTGAGATATTCTGTCTTTGACATCATAAGAGTAAGTAGTCTGTACAGTTGCTTGTAGCGCAGGTTCCCTGCCATCATCTACTTTTGACAGCTCAGCTGTTACCAGAGATTTTTCTCAATCCAGGGGCAACACATCTGTTCTTCTCTCTCCTTTTAACATTGAAGATGCTGTTCTGACTAGCGCTCAGTTATCCGGGGGAGTTTGGTGCTTAAAGTCAGAGGCATCAGACAGCACCAGGAGTCATACCTTCTGCATGACCTCTGCCAGTCAGGTCAGGTTAGCGATTGCTGCATTACACACAGCAAGCACAGATTCTCCTGTTGTGGCTTCTCTCTCTTCGTAATTACTGAGATCCATCTCTTTCTATTACCTAGTATAGAAAGTGCAGTACACATGGAAAGGAAGGGTATTTGTACCGTGTGGAGCGGAGATAATGGGGGAATTGTAAAGGAGAACAGTATTTTCTCTATTTCAGAATACTTTTCTGCAAGTTTTCTATTCCTTTAAGTATAAAAAAAGTAATAGGATTTACTTTTTTAATTTTAGAACTGTGGCAGGTGGTGGAGAATGACAGGACGATATAAAAGCATTTTACTTCTCATGATGTAGTTTGGGGTCATACTATAGTCACTACTCTCAAGTCTGGATGACGTGATTTACGTGCACAGAACCGGCATCCCTGAAACGGTGATTCTTGCACTGATAGACTTAAATCTATACGTAACAGCTGGTTGGTATAGTTTAGGACAGCTGCTGAGTAGTACATCCTGCTGATGTGCTAATCACCAATAACTTCCTAAAATCATTTGGTAGTTGGGACAACGTGTTAAAGGAAGTTTTAAGACCAGTAGCTTTACATGCATATCTAAGTAGTCTTGTCTCATCAGATTCAGAGTCTAAAAAGCACAGAGCAGAAATCTCATGTACCTTTAAAACCCACAGCACTATCTGGACCTGCTTGGATTCTCACTCTTTATTGCAGGAAAGGTGGGTTTTCTGGCAGCCTCTTGTGATGTTTTCTAGAAGAAAGTCTTGGAAGCTATAGCAAAACCCTCAGCTGCTTAAGCTCAAGCAGTATATCTGTTAGTGAGTGTGACGTCTGAGCTACTATCAGATAGCCCTGCGACTACATCTGAGTATAAGCTAAAAAGTATAATTTTCATATTATAGTGCCATTTACTCTGTTACTTGTGATCTGCCTTTTAAGAGCTGTTCTAGGTCGCTGACCTGTTCATAACTTAAAATTTCAGAACAATCATGGAATTTTACACAAAACCCTCTTGAATAAGAAAAGATCTGTTCAGTTTCCTGGGTACAGCAGGGACATCTGATTCCCCGCCCCCCATCATTTTCTTAATACCTTTTTAATAATGTCTGCTTTCTTTCATGGAGTGCAGTAGTGCATTTATAGGGAACTTTTTCCTTTAATAGCCATTGTGTTTTTGACAGTACTCTGAATAATAGAAATTCACTTTTCCAGTGTCCCAAATGACAGGGCAAACTGTTCCATCAGTGCTATATCTTAAAATTGAATTTAGCAAATAAGAGTGTGGTGAACTTTAAATATAAATAAGACCCATCCCTTGAATCTTCTTTTAACTGCAAACCTTCAAAGAAATTATATTTTTACTCCCAGCAAATTACCTAGGAGAAAAAAATGACAAGAGTAATCTATTTTTTTCACAGCTGGTCGGTTGGCCAGAGTTTCTCATCAAGGAGTACATGCTGTTTGCTCCCCAGATGGACAGGCTGGATGAGTAACAAATCCACAGAGCCTGGGACACAAGGCAGAAATTATACTGCCTGTGCTTTTAATCTTGCACAGCTCTGCTCATTGGTAATTGCAGGTGGCCCATATCCAAATGAGACTCTATTGGGACAATATCCTATATCTTGTCAGAATGAGTCCCATTAAAGTCTGCATTGGAATTAGGCCAAAAACTTGAAATAATTATGGGAAACTTAT
The DNA here is from genome assembly GCA_008921705.1 of Burhinus oedicnemus. Lineage (NCBI taxonomy): Eukaryota > Metazoa > Chordata > Aves > Charadriiformes > Burhinidae > Burhinus > Burhinus oedicnemus. The sequence continues at coordinate 1,457,732 of VFFE01007160.1, read as the reverse complement.
TTTTAAAAAGTTGAAGCCATATAATGGTGACAATTAGACATTTAAGCAACATCAGCTGTAACTGCAATTTTAGCTGCTTCTGCTTGATCCCTGTTTTGTCTGTCTGGCTCATCTACCATAAGAGGTACTGAGCAAAAAGTCCGTAAAGTTGTAACTATGATCATTATCTGTGTCTCTTGTTCCAAGGCCTCTGCATAGTGCTGGAACAGCAGCGCATATTTGAACAGTGCCTGGCAAATTCCCTGAGGCTTGGACAAGAAATGCTGCCTGTACACTGCCACTCAGCTATTTGGGTCACATCTTGCTCAGCTTGCTTTCCTGTTAATTTAAAGCATGTTTGCTGTTGTCCTCATTCTGCCCGGGGATAATCCTACTTTATCAATCAAAAGGCATGGAGATTTAGGAGCCTTTTTTGTAAGAATCTTATTAGAAAGTTTGAAACACAAAATGACTCCATACATTAGCCCCAAACCATTTCCTTGGGGGCACCAACCTCCCCCTCTCCTTCTACAGTCTAGATGTTGAAGACCTGTGTTTTCTTCTTCCTGTGCTATTGAGATGCCGTACCAGAGTGGAAACATCTCAAAGGTACACTAAAATGCTAGTGGGCATATTTAAAAGTGATATGTCTAATTTCTAAAGAAAGCCTGGAGGCAAAATGCTTCTTTTTTACTCTGGTGTAATCCTGTCGACTCCTAAATCATTATACTTTTAAAGTAAGCATGTAAACATCAGACTCCAAAATCATTAGTGTAAGACTTGGAGGGCTGCTGTTGAGGATGCCATGGTAACTGGAGCACTCTGCTTCCCTCCGTCATTTTCATGGGAGCTATGGGGCTGGAGCAGTGCAGTGGTCCATCCAGTCTAGTGGCCATCTCCTCCAGGGATGCTGCTGGGCGGGGTCTGATCTTTGAGCACAGCTCAGCACGCCTGTTGGAAGCAGATCCGCTCTTTCTCTCTCCCTCTCTTTAAATCTCACAGCTGCAAATCAGGCTGGTGTGTAAACTCGGTCCTGACTGCATGGATTAAAAGTGAGCTTCTCGCCCTCTTATGTGTGCAGTGTTGGGTTGTGTCCCCCTTCCATCAGGCCCTGGCTGTGTGCTGCTGCACAGCAGGTCCGCTGGCAGCTGAGGACATTCAGATTCAGCATATTGTTGATGGCACCACTGAAGGCTGGTCACGACATCTACTTTAAGGGTAGATGAAACCTCCTTAGAGCTCTTTGCCCCTTCTCTTCCTTTTTAGCTAGTCTGGCCCCGAGGTATATGTGGGAGAGGCTGTGTGGACACGGGTAGGAAAAAGTCAGGTTAGGAAAAATGTAATCAAATTAATTTATTCAGTTTTTAACTCTTCTACTGAATGGTGATCTTGCAATGCCTCCCTGTTTTATCTGGTGCCTGGCAATCTCCTGGTATGGAGAACCTGCTGGGCTCATGCAATGTCCTTACGTCAGATAACTAGGACTGGCAGGAATCTGCATTGCCCTTTATTTCTCCACATAAAGAGCAAAGCTGAATTTCTGCTGTGCGGCATTACTTCAGGATCCCATGTCCATTCTTGTCCTTTTTGCTCTTTCTAACAGTCTTAGAGAAGTGAGTGAGGTGAGCCCTTTTTCTGTGTGAATAACAGTACATTGGTAGTATTCCTTGGTAATGTATCTCAACATGTATTTCAATAGACCAGTTACAAAATACTTAAGTCCTGGTCCATAAGACTGCAATCTGTCTTGGGAGGGTTTTGCTGATAGTTCCACAGGAGATGAGTGTGTATGTGGGCTGATTTCATGCAAGCCCTATAGACTACTTTATCTTCAGCAATCTCCTCAAACCAGTTGATCAAAGGTAATTTAGGTAAAACATTTGTGCCCTTGCTCAACTTCATGGTCAATATTTAACTGCTTAGCTATAATAAAGATACCTTGATAACTAGCACACACAATACACAGTCACAGATTTGTTGCTGTACCCTAACAGTAATTTTTCTCCTCCATAAGAAAGTAACGTAAGACAGTATACAAACGACAGCATCAGTAAGCAGCACATTTGTATGAATGTGGACAGAGAGGCTAAAGCTGAACAAGCTAGACATAAAACTACAGTATAATTCTTGTGTAACTGAAAAAAATGAAAGGTGGTGTTTGGTTTTTTTTCTTTTACTGTAAAGCAAGAAATTTAGTATTTCCTGGATTCCAAAGCTGGAAGGGTCTACTTGTTCTTCTGCATAACATTGTCCAGGAAGATCCTTCAAGAATTCTGTGCGTGTATTTTAGATATTTTTGCCGTTCATGTATATGAAAGTGAGTTGAAGGGACAAGTCTTGGAGTATTTAAATGCAGTGTCTAAGAAAAGTATGCATCTATTCAAGAACCTACCAGTGCTGCTGTTGCTAGTGTTTTGATGTCTTTCACAGCACAAGGGGCAAAGTCCCTTTGCATGTCTATTCACATGGTTATGTTCTGGGTCTGCCCTGGTGGAAGAAAATAAAAATCTCCCTAAACAAATGACGTTGCCTGGAATAATATACTCCATCCACAAACATGCACCACAGACTTAACAGCTGTATGATTAAACTTTTAGTCCGGAAAATAGTTGTTGAAGACTGACATCTTTTTGTTTGTTTTGTGGCTGCTCTGTTGTGGCTTTGTTGGCAACAAGCGTAACCACTGTTAGTCCTACAGAGTCTAAGGAGGACAAGGCCAGCTGAAGTTTTGTAATGCTGGGTAAGTCTCCTGTACTGCTGGTTTATTAGAAGCAAACTGAGAGCCAACTGTTTGGACAGTAACAATTCAAGCTCTTTATGCTGTAAGCAGGAGATGACAAGAAGCAAAATAATGTTTCCTGAAGGGCCAGGTTTGTTGCTGACTTTAGTGAGCTCGGAGTAAAATATATTCCAAAATAGGTAGACTGCTATTTTTACTGTCATTCTCCTGAGCATGGGCGAAACTCAACTAAAGCATGGAGAACTGTGTTTAATGGGCACCAAGGCAGCTCAGTGTTCCCCATGGGTGTGCATGAATGTCTCTAGGAGTCTGATTTTCTGCCTGCCATTAATAATAATACCAAATAATCTGCATTTGACAATATGTATGGTCATTCTCTTCTTCCAGGCCAACTTTGAGCAGCAGTTTCTTGTGGTTGTCCCAGCAGTCCTGAATGCAGGTCCACTCTCAGGTACCCAGTAGTCAGCTCTTGGAGAAAACTGTTCACAACAAACATGTTTCAGAGCATGAGTGTCTTGAACAGGACATGAGTCATGGGTATGTGGCACCTACCACGCAGACATCGTGGTGAGCCTACAGTGTATCAGCTTTTTCGTGTTGTTCGGAACCACGTGCCAGCAAGTGACTATAGAGTGATTTCTTCTTCCACTGGGTCATTTCTTTTGTCATCCTGGGCTCCAGTAATCAGGTCAGACCATCCTGAACTTTGTGCATTTGAGTGAGAGAAACCATTACTGTGTTGTTTCAGTATCAAGAGTTGATTTAATTATCCCTTCTCATTTTCAGCTCATGCAGGAAGCATTCTTTTTTCTTACCCGTTTAGCCAGAAACATCACAGGCATTTTTATGGGCTTGCTGCAAAAAATGTCTTAGCAGCGGTCTTGAATATTCCATGACAGCACTGTCTGTGGTGCTTCTGTCTCACTGCAGAGGCCAAGGCAGCCGGCTGCCTCCCAAGAGAATTAGGGTCAGACGTTGCCTCTTCATAATGGTGAGCAAATAGGGTTTTTAGTGTGAACATATTTGGGCTGAGATATGAAGCAAGAAAACAAGCCGTTCGTGTATCGGTTGTAGCACATTCCAAAGGTGGGAGAAAAGTAATTGCAGCTTAATTCATTGAGATATTAATACATGTGGTGGGGATAGTGAGTAGCAGAGAATTTTCACTGATGTATTATCAGCCACACTAGAAGACAAATCCTGGTAAAGGCTCAAGCAAAATGTGATGGAATCTATAGCTGCATCTTGGATCCCATGGCAAAAACATTGCCCGTTCCAAAATTCAATGCTTCAAAACTTCTTTTGGCTTCAAGGAAGTCAGAATCTGAAGGGCAGAACTTAACAGAACATTTTAAAAAGGCTGGCCTTCAGTTTTCCTGCAAAAATGCAGCACGAGGGAATTAGACAGCAGATGAGAAGATGAATCACAAAGTGCAGCATTTGGGTAGCACCCTGGCCATGGCAAAAGTGTTTTAAAACTGTACATACGTACACTTGGAAAAATACATCAGACTTATCTCCAAGACAGGAGAGGATCAGTAATTGCAACTTATTTATGTAAATGCCATTACTTGTTGGGCAGCGGTGCATTTAATCATAAGCAAATCTCCTTTAGTATTTTAAGCCACTTTTAGCAAGGAAGGGATGTTGCTTCAAGTGTCAAAAAGCTATAGGAAGAGCCATTTCAGGACATGTTGAGATTCCTTAAACACGAAGCTTTTCTTTGCAGCTCAGTTTCTCCTGAGCTTACATTTATTGTTTTATTTCAAAAGCCTAGGCTTTCTTGAAGGCTTGTTCCACCTGAGGAGAGATGTTCCTGTCTTACTTAGTGTCAGCTTTGATTCAGAAGGCATGGATCCGGGAAGCTGTGGCCTTTCCCACCAGTTGGTCATCTATCATTTCATTACAGTAAGGTTACCAAATTGATGTGTCCTGGCTAATTCTTCTGATGCAGCTATATAGCTGTCTAGTGTCTCATCAGGCAACTGTGCATGCTGTCTCAATTGATAAGACTCTGATACTATTAGCAGATAGCAGAACATGACCTACCTGTGAAATCTGACCTACAGTGATCTTCTACCAGTGCCTGTTTTCTCAGGGAATGTCTTGAGATGTACTTTTATCTTCCTGGTCCAGCATTGCAACTATGGTTTATTCTCCATAAACAAAAAGGAAAGTATTACACTGCTGGTATTTGGCCTTGTAACTGCTAGTGACTAGCTAAGAAATGAAGATTTGCTGTTAATATTAATTCTTTCCATTTATTCAAATGAGGCTGTAATGAAATTTGATATATAATTTTTTAAATAGTGGCACAGGAGCTATTTTAAATTTAACAACTGCGGTATCTTTTCTTCTTATATTTTTCATTAATCTTCATGTGCTTAATTAGTTGCTGTTCCTCAGTGGGAATGTTTGACTCGAGTAGAATGAGACTAATGAAATCTCTCTGGTTGCTACTGCTGAAAAGGGAAAGGACTAAGTGCTAGAAGGACATCAAGGCTGGCTAAATACTATGTTTGTTCATTGGTTAGCCCTCTGTGGCAATGTTTGCATAATTAAAAAAAAAAAAAAAAGGTAGAAGATAAAAACACAGTAACATGCTTTCAAAATTGTCCAGTGTCCCATTCCACCACAAATGGTTCTTTAATTGTGACCCTTAGTTTGCAGGGCAGGTATAGTGAACATGCGTGGGCTGGAAGTCTGTGCATAAGAAGAGTTAATGGGACAAGTTCACCTCCTTTTCAAAAGCCTGACATGCAGCTTCACAAATATCAGCAAACCAAGATCAAAGTGTGTTAAATCCCAACCCTAGGATAAGCAAAATAGACTACAGATTTGAAATGAGAAGCAAAAAAAGAACAAGAACTATGTGTGAGACATCACCACATACCTGGGTAGCATCGGAACTGTGGGGGGAAAAAAGCCATTGCTAGCAGTCAGATTGCCCACATGTGCAGTGGGATTTGGACTAGGTCCTACATTTCTTTACTTTTATCTGAGAACAGCATTTAAATTTGCTTGTTTGGAAGACTGCATCCATGGCTTGCTTCATATTTAGCTGGAGTATGTCAGTTATCATGGTGTAGTGTAAGGGCTTACACAGAATATTAGCTTATGTGACACCAGATACAATCTCCCTGTTCTTTGTTTGGAAGCAAGAAATAGCGTTTATCTTTTCCCCACCATACAGCATTAGTGGTCACTATAGCAGAGCTCCTTCCATGCTGTGATAACAGTGTAACAGATACTATCGCCTGTATGTCTTCAGAAGAATAGGAAATAATGAGCCAGATCCACTTCTGTTCCGCTTCTATTGAAGTTGGAGAAATTATATCAGCAGGAAGTTTGGTCTCATGCATGTTAATTGAGCTCTTTTCAGTTCAGTGCTTTGTATTACCTTAATTTTAAAATTATAGCCATAAATTGTGCCTAGCCATGCTATATCAAGACCTGCATCTATTGCCAAGCACAGCCTCTCAGGCCTGGTTCTTGCTGCAGCAGACTGCTGCCTGTAAGGTACCCTTGGACTTGTTCTTGGAAAACCTGTTGTTAAAACAACACCGTTTGCAACTAGCGCAGTTACCCGCTAACTCGGAGGTGTACCACATTTCAGTGCCTGACAAGACCTGTACCTCTTAATTTAAAAGTAATGTGCCAGGACCACGGGAAGCGTATGTCCGCCTAAGGAGACCTGGGCCTTGTCACAGCATGAAGACTACGTGTCCTCAGGCAGGTATTTTCAAGTGAGATTCATTGCCCCAAGGGACCTGGTAAACAGATGCCAAGATGCTTTGATTTGGATTGGGTTCTTCAGAGATGGCTGCCAACCTGGGCTGAGCTGTCTAGCTCGCTCTGTTTTTCTGTTCTCATATGCAAGAAAAACAGCTGGGAAGGAAAACGGGGAGGTGGCATTGCTAGAGGTTCCAAGTTACCCAGCAGCTGGCTGTGAGACATTGGCAGTAACAGGGAAAAAGAGACTTGCTGAATTAGATATGAACTTTGGTGTCTGTTGTTCAACCCAATGCTTATGAAATACTCCACGGTTCCTAGACTATAAAAGGTCTCATTTTTTGGGTGGAAGGGTCTGTTTATTTAATTTATCGGACTTTAATTTTACCTAATTTTATCTAATCAATCTTACGTTACCGTATTCTCTGTTTGTAAGTGATCTATTTTCTACTAGATTGCTCACTATTTTTACAGTATGTACATTTACAGTAATGAACCTGAAAGCTGAAACAGATGATAACACAGTAATTGTTTTTTAGATCTGTAATAATTCATGAGTATTGCCTACAAAGCAGGTTTTGGATGGTCTTCAGGGGTAAACACATTAAAGCCAGGTACTTGCAAGCTCTTTTACAATCTATTAGCATAATAACATCCTGTAAAATAAGCATCTTCATGATCTAAGAACATCTGATGTTGGTCCATTAGCTGCCTTCATCTTCAGTTCAAACTGCCAACGGTCTCCATATCCGGGCATCATTTAGTATTACAGCTGAGGAATTGCCTGCTGTTTTATGGAAGTGACCAAGTTCAATTAATATACTAGGGTTTCAGATTCTTTTCCTTTAAAATTACATTATGCACTGTGTGAATGGGAAATCACCTTGACGCATGTTGCTGTATGCCAAATTATATGCTGGTATGCTCATAGCCTAATAAAATTACATCTTGAAAATGTTAATTTTGTCATTAGCAGTTGTTATTTCCTCTTCATACCAAGTAATCAAGTAGCACATGAAGAAAATACAATTTTTTCCTTCAATTATTTATTGAAGTATCAAGGGTTACATTTGACAATGGTATTACGATACACATCTGTTTCTATTCAAATTAGGAAGCTTTTAATGATACCTTAAGAATTAGAAAAGTAATTGCTTAACTAAACTGAGGGAATTCCCTACAAATGAGAGTGCATTATGTTTATACAAGATTTGTTTAATCTAGGAATTGTTGTATAATTAGTTATGTTATGCAGATGAAAATTAGATATCCTTGTTTCCAACTCTTTGTCATCGTACTGTAAAACTACAAAGAGCTCTGGTCTTCATTGAACACCATAATTACTCTTTTGTAGGTAATGTCCAGCTCTGATAACAAGCAAAGGGAGAGATACTGAAAATGTCTTGAGAGAGACTGAAAGATTAAAAGCTGCCTGTGTTAAAAAGAAGTCCAAAAAAATACTCATTTAAAATAGAGAGGTATTAAGGCTTCACTTCCCTATGCTGTAGTTTTAAGTAGTGATATATAAGCCATATTACAGATAATGTGGAGGGAGCAGTCTGAAAGTTCCTAGCTGGTGGGTTGTTTTGGGGGTTTTCTTTTTTTTTTTGGTTGGTTGGTTGGTTTTGGTTTTTGTTGTTTTTTTTTTTTTTTTCTTCTCCCCCTTGGAACAATCTTAACCTCATTGGCTTTACTATATGAAAAGATAACCATTACTTTATAAAGGCAGTGGTTTCCCATATGGCCCACTTCTCTGTACCTGGCAATTGGTATAACGTTTTAAGGATATCATCACATGTTTACTTAGAAAAGTGAAGTAGAGGTTTCAGAAGGTCTCACTGTCTTCAGTGGTGGGCTATCCCTATGTTTGCCAGTCTTGCTAAATGAGGAGACCACCACACTTTATGAAACCTTCTGTTGTGTTTCATCTGCATGCCAGAACTACAATTCAGAAAAAGCTAAGGCAAAAATACATGTTTCCAAAGCTGTAAGTTGGGAAATGTTTGGATATTGGCCATCAAAATAAATTCAGTCAAAACCATTGAAAAGTCAACATTTCCATATAGTGTTTGCTTAGCCCATGGGAGCTTCCTGGGTTTTAGATCAGCTCCTGCAATTGGGTTCTAGTCCAGGATTTTGATAACGAAATAAAAAATGGTGTATGAATGTGGATCCATGTTTTGGCTTTTTAAAATCTCTTCCACCTCAAAGACAGCAGGGAGATGTTTGGAGCGTTTTATTTTTTTGACGCTTGTGTGCACTTTTGGGAAAAATATTCAATCTCAACTTTAAAGAGAGCAAAACTGTCCTGAGAATTAGTGATGAGAGATTCTGGGAAATCTGATTGCTGGGCAGAGCTGACCTGTTGAAGATGGCTGCTCGCAAGAGGCTGATGCTTTTCAAGTATGTTGACATCGGTGAATGTCTGGGTTCTTGGCAATGTAGACTCTTTGCCTTTAAGTAAATGTATTTGAGAATAGATTAGTTTACAAGCACTTGAATTGATTTAAAGTGTGTTTACTCTTCAGATATTCACTGTGGCTGTTTACCTCTGCAGGATAAATATTTAAAATTGCATTTGAACCTCACATTAACGTTTATGTTCATGTCATTATAGTTTCCTTTTGTGAATGAGATTTACCCATCAGTCTTAAAGCTGTAATAAGAGTCTCTTTTTTGTAACTCTCAGCTTCTCACGATAATCTGCCATAGGGTTGAATTAATTTTGTGGCATGTTTACTGCTCATTCATCATCAGAGTCACAGCAATGAAGCAGTCATCAGGATAGAAAAGCATTGATATTTTGTGAACAGTGCCAGGCTGACAGGTCTTGCAATGGAAATCCACATATAACACAGTGCAGCTACCTGTTCCTGGGCAGTGAACACGTACCAGGGGAACTGAACTAAGGGTCTCCAGGGCCAAAAGCATGACAGCTAAACAAGAAACTGGATACAGGCATTTATTTCATTCTGGAGCTTGTCACTAGAAGGAAAAGGGCTCACGTTGTGGCTGCAGTGTTTGGATTCCGACAACTCGTTTGCTAGGAGCAGAGTGCAGACTTTCTCTTTGTTTCCCCCATGGCTGCCCAAGTAGTGATTTTGTCATGGCTCTTACATGTGCCAGGTTTGTGTCAGTGACTTAGGAGTGAGGAGGGTTCCTCAACCATCTCTCTGCTTGCTGATATATGAAAATATGCTCAGTAACTGGAGTAGTAGAACAGGTTATCTTTCCAAGAAGAGATTATTCTCCAATCGCTGTTTTTTCATCTTTGAGTTATGTTCAGAAGTGCATCTGACAGTAGCTGTGACACTGCAGAGCCTAGTTTCTTCCATGTTCCGTCTTACTGAAGAAGTTGGAAATTCCCATTTGTCCAAACTAGATTTTCCTTTGCCCATTCTCTAAGGACTGATCTGAATTTGTATTTGGTTGGACATTTATGGTGAATAAAAAGATCAAGCTGAGTTTCTGTACTTCATAGAAAGTTTTGGCAAAAGTTTCAGAGCCTTTCCACTGCAGAGTCAGTTTATAGCATTATTGTGAAAATTTGAAATTTTGCAGTTTATGTGGTGATAAATTATATTGAGTGGAAGTAGCATGGTTATGTAATGTCATACGTTTGATTACTTGGAGCAGTATGCTTACATATATATTGTGCCAAAAGTCAAACACCAAGGTATGCAGTCAAGGTCCTTCTGGTTTTGTGAAGGATAAAGGCTTTCATCTTTCTTCTGAAGTTGCCATTTATCCATTAAATAATTTTTCAGTGTTAACTGCAAATACTTTTTTTTTTTTTCTAAGAATTAAAAGTGTAATTATGTAGCTGAAAAAATCTGAGCATATAAGGAAGCAAATTCAGATGAAGTTATAAGAAAATTAATGCCATGAATATAATCTTTTTAAACCTTTTTTTGTGCACTTTGAATAATTTAGTACTTGTATGTTTTAATTATTTTTGTGCAGAGAGGAATGTGTATTCAATAAATCTGGGAATTATTTCCCAACACTTTGCTTAGATTCTTTGGTTTGTGTTTAGATCCACAGAAATCTCTAACGTATCAGTTCTATAGGAGAGAAACATCTCATCTATGGGGGAAATGTTACAGGAAACAAAAAGAACTGAGAGTCCAGCCTGCCCAGGACTGTACCAAGGGATAATTATTGCTCCCTGCTCTTTTGCTATGAGACTACAGTTGCCCGCGTTATATTTTAGAAAAAGGTGTATATATAAGAGTGATTTTGGGTAAATAGATCTGAACTACATGGTGCTGAAGGGGACCTGTCAAATTTTTTGTTCACTATTGAGGATGTTAAAGAAGAAACACTTCTTTTTGTTGTGGAATTCATGGAAATAGAGATGTCAAGATGTGCTGGGCTGTTCAGTTTACCTCTCCGCCCTATACATGACAGCAGCCAGCTGTATGAATCTTTGCATTTGGTTCAGTTTGCCTCCGGCTAGGACATGTTAAATGGTGGTCAGTGTCCTGGCATGGCTGGAAATCAATGCAGGTTGCAATCAACCTTCTTAATTTGAGTTTATACACCTTGATACACAAACAAAATAATAATCTGTTTTCTACAGCACAGAGCACATCTCTGGTATCTCATAAAGGATAGCTAACAGAGACAGTAGAGGCTTCTGTGGAAAGTACTTTTCATGTTGAGCTTTGTATTGTCTGTGAGATACGATCTAAATATGCTGTTGTGCCTCTTCGCAACACAGATCAAACGCTGTATCTTGAGTAAGGACAGATAATTGTTGCTCTTTCTTGAGAGATAGATGGAGATAGTTTAAGGCTGGACTTTTGGCATCAGAGAGATCACTCACGTAACCAGGTTTTTTTTCTTTTATCACTCTTTTTCTGCAAGGCTATGGAAGCTAGACATCTTGATCAAAAAGCTGATTGCCACCCAGATCTTTTAGGTACAAGATAAGCCCTCATTTGCTGTATGCTTCTGATTTCATAAAAGGAATAAGATGATATATTCAGAACAATAGATAAAGATACATTTAGAAGAATAGATAGTGCTTGAACTGAGTAATATGAGCTTGTCTGATCTTTATCTTGGAGCATTCAATGAAGCTTTTGGGTGTGTCTGCCTTTTCCAGCACTGATTTCGGGGCAGAACTGTCATTCTTCGCCATGCTGCTGCTTGCGTGGGAAGGGACTGCTGGCACGAGAAGGAACTTGTCAGTGCAGTTAGAGTTGGTAGAGTCAGGCCATGTGGCTGTCAGATGTATAGGAATGGTCCTGCTCATGTGCAGATGTCTTGGGTGACCGTTTCCCTCCATTGACGTTAGTGAGAAAGGAGTCTGGAGTTGGTCCATTAAATCTGTGCATATAAATCTTAACGACTGACATAAAGACATTACTCTGGAAAGCATCTGCAGCCAGGCAGCAATTAAGCCCAGGATGGGAGCAATGACATGATTAAAGTTAAGCACGTGCTTATGATATTATTGTGAACAAAGCCAGAGCTGAATGCTACTACATGGCTTTCCTGGGTTTGAGCTAGAGTAAATAAGCGGTAGATGAATTGTCAGCCACACATCCACTTCTGGGTTTTAAGTGGATCATTAAATCCTACTTGTCCATGCTGTACTGCTTTACAGATACAATTGTACTGGTAGGATGGTAAGAAAGGAAAAAAGAAAGCTATAAAAAGGGTTGTTACCTCCTGTAACTAATTTGCCTACCAGATCAGGATGATGTTTTGGTGTTAAATGTTTGATAGTTTGGTGATATTTGGAAACTGATGGGCAAAGTTTTGCAGCCACAGAACTGGCCAAGAGCAGCCTTGTCTTCCACAGGTGAGTAATAAGCCTAGTCAGATCAAAATCAATTGCGGTGGATAGAAGTGCAGCGAATATTACGATATCCGTAGCATTTGCACAGTAATGGATGTTGTGGTTCACAAATTCTGAATTATTTTTGGTCCTCAGTTTCTTGCAAAACTAAGGAAAAGTCAGTAAGAAACACCAATCTCTTACCATGAGTAAGCACTAGATTTTGGTTCTCTACAGAGAATATTTGTTAAAGCTTTCTGCAAGCCAAGTACTCTGTAAAACAATTTTTTTTTTTTTTTTTCAGATACATAAAGTTTTGGCTGTCTCCAAAACATGTTCAGAAGAGGTTACTGTGTCTGGACTAAACTGTATTTGCATTCTTTTAGTAAAACGCACATAAAAGTTAATTTTAGGATAATACTATATATTCATGGAGTTGCTGTAGGAGTCTTGAATAATACAAACTATGTACAATCTAGTTACAGAAGTACAGAAACTTCATCCAGAATATAAAAGTAACTTTGAATATTGATTTCAACAAGAAAGACCTGTAATGTAATAATGTGGTGGATCATTGTGAAAATTAATATAAAATCTAGTCCAATTATTCAGATATACAGCAGTGAAGGATCTGGTAGGATGGCTAAGAGAACAAATGGTAAAAGTTTTCTTACAGCGTACCAGTATAACACTAAAGAAGATATCTATGTCAAATGGAGAAAGGCACTGACAAGTAAAATACTTCCTTGGCGGTGTATATTTGAAAAGAATGCCAAATTAGATTGTGTTCTGACTCCACCGGTAATACATTTTATACTTTCTAGACCTTTGATTCCCAGTTGGTATACCACGTTCAGTGAGATGCTCTCAGTACTGACCTTTCAGCAAATACAATTCTGCTATAATTCACATTTTATCCAATACAAACATGCATTTATTGCTATTAATTCCTAAAACAGTGTATAGAGAATATGAAAAAGATGAACTGTATTCTGGGTAAGATGAGAGAAATCACATAGATATAGTTGGGAGACATTATTGCTTTATATCACAAGATTTATTGTACAGTTCTCCACACAGTGTATGTTAAACAAAATTAGTATTAGTGAATCAGTGGTGGCAGACAAATGTGGCGTAATTATGAACTGCAAATGGTAGCACGGTCCTTTGTTACTTATGCATTTAATTCATTAATAATAAAAGTCATAGACTGAGATGTGGGCGCTGGAAGTACTTTAGGAAATTATAGTACATAATTACATCTTTTCTCCTTTTGGGTATTTTTTTCCCGCCTGTTTTGAATGTTTTATTAGTTTTAGCTCTTTACAGACACTAAATATTAGCAGTGCTTTGATCTTTAGCCAACTCTTATTAAGTACAGTGATCTAGATCCTCCCCTGGTGAAAACTGGTACAACTTCATGGATTTTCAACACCTTTCCCATCCGGCAGGACCGTGTTGCTTTGCACCCACGGAGAATCTGCCAGAGTATAAGACTTGCCATTGAACTGGAGCCAGAGAAAAGATTGAACTTTGTGGGTTTTGTCATTTTTATGAAGTCTATGGTAGAACTGATAGTCCGTATGGGAAATGCTAACCTTCTGGGGAAGACACCACAGGGCAAAGGTTTGTCATTTTGAATTTTCATCCCTGAGCTGGAGCTAGCAGGCAGTAGCCTGGAGGGCTGCCTGGGGGAAGGTGTCTCTTGATGTGAGTCAACATGACAGACTGGGTTTACTCAGGCATACTCTGCTGCCTGTCCTGGCTGTAATTTTCTGTTGGATTGTGCCCTTACGGGGCAGGTAACAGCTTTCCATACTGGCACAGGCATGTCTGCTTATCTTAGCCAGGTGACCATCCCACACAAGAGAGGTTTTGAACCCTCATTTAACTGTAGAGCGGAGAAGGGGCTCTCCGGCTGCATGGGAGAAGACAGCACACACCAGAGAGAAGACTGAGGGAATGGTGGGGTGTGTAAATACAGTGACTGCCAGCTGTGAAAGGGGATGAGTTCTGAGAGCAACGCTGCAGTGCCACTCTGTGCATTATTCAGGAGGTAGAACTGGTAACCAAATGCCCTGTTACTATATATGACAGTTGAACACAGAGGTAAAAAAGGAGTGACAAGTTGCATATAGAAAGCACGTTGTATTAAACAGTATCAGAACATATCACAAGGGCCAAAAGCACTTGGATGAGATACAGATCGCATAAAACAATGACAACTGTTAGATGCATTTATTGCTGAGTTGACGTGCAGCACTGCAGGGTAGTTACCGCAGGGCCAGATCAGTATAAGCAATGTGTTAAGTGGGCAAAATTGCTGACCTGCTTGAACAAATGCTGTCTTCAGGGTTCACCGGAGGTTCAGAATGACTTCTGTCTAAAGGGCAATGTCCTTATCTTAGTGAAGCCTGTGGCAAAACTCCCATTTTCCCAGATGTCTCTCTTGATGATAGCCAGAGAAAAGAACTTTAGGCATCAGTTCTCTGCTAGAGCCATGAGTTAATTTCTGCTATTGTGCTGAAGATCATCTGGCACTGATATTTTCTTCCTCCACCTGACATGCCCTTAGAGTCTACAGCTTGCTAGAGAGAAGCTGCTTGAGGTGCTGCGCAAAGTTCAGCCGATTTTGGGCTGGTGATGCTGAGCATTAAGAACACGAGATGTCTTGATTTTTGGCTGAGTATTCCTAGCACATCCATTCCATCTTGCTCATGATCAGTTGCACAACTGAAATGTGGCCTTAGGAGGAATGCAGTGAGGGACACTTTAGCAAAATTAACAAACAATCAAATTACAGTAGAATTAGGCTGGATAAATGACAACGGCAAATTGATGGGAAGATCATCACCTGCAAAATCATAAGTAATAGAGCATCAAAACCCAACTTGATTATTCTTTAACAATTAGATAACAACAATTTATCATTCAGGTAAAATCCTTAGCTCATTCCAAAAGGCTTCTGTATATTCTCTAATACAGTAAGAAAGTGTATTGCAAGCACAAGTAGCTGAGGACAGCACGTGATTCTGTCAAGATACAAGCATGTGATAGAAAGTTAATCTGTGCGCAAAGAGATTATTTGCTGAGTACTTCCTTGCTGTCGATTTTAAAACAGGTTAATTTTCCATGAGCTCCCAACTAGAACAGTGTCCAGAATCTTCAAATGTTTAAGCTGACCTTGGAAACTGGTACAAAATCCTACATGTCTAGACCTTGATCCTGCTTTCATGTCTGTTTTAATTTGGATTATTGTCCATGTATAGAGGTCACTTGAAACTACAGGTCCCTTATGGCCATGAGGATCGAAACTAATATATCCCATCACAGGGCATAATTAGACATGAAAGGCTAATTTAACTATGTGGAGGTTAATCTAGGTTAACCGTTGTGGTGTTAGGGGAATACTCAATATAATCGGGGCATACTTATGTCAAATAACATTTTTCAGATAACCTTAACACTGAAAAGTAATAATAAAGTATAACTCATAGGTAGTTTTAAGGAAGAACACTGTAACAGTGCTGTAAAATATATATTGCATGATGTGGTCCCTCTGTGCGGAGAGATAAAGCAATACAGGTGTTGACTAGAGGCTGTAGACAAAACCCGAGGTAGTGGTGCTCTTGCTGTAACAATTTCCATATGTAAATAAGATACTGGATATATCCAAAATGACCTAAATCTGCACTGAAGAAAAAACCTCTTACCTTTGAGCCATAGATAACAGAGAGCTTTGAAGTAGCGTTAAAAAAATAAATAAATTTAAAAAAAACCTAAAGCCCCAGCATAGATGGAAATTCTTTTTTACTGATCAGGATGTCCACTTGATGGGACTGCGTAGGTTGAGGATTAGCCTAGTCGTGTCCTGTTACAATAATTGGACATACTGTATGTGTAACATGTATATGCAGATTTTTCCGCACCGTGCTAGAAGGACAGATCTTTAGAACTCTGGAATTACTCAGGAAAGCCAAAGTATCCAAGCGTTTTGAAGGGACTTGGTCTCAGAACTTGTTGATGCCTGATATCTGAATCTCCAGACTGAAAAAAAATAAGTCCTCTCATTAAGCTTTGGAGTTCTGAAAACTGGGGCAATACTGATCTATTTTCAGACATAACAGGAGATACAGTGAGGACTGCTATAATGAAGCTTAATGACAAGATTAATATTTTGCTACATTTTACTTCATTTTAAAATACAGTATAATAGAAGTTGCTTCCTGTGAAAGAAGAATGCAAATGGGTTTGGAGTGTATTAGCACACTGCTTTGCATATTAGAGGACTATATTATTTATATGGATTGAATTCACCCAAAGATTTTTTTTTTGAATAAACATAGCACTTGAACTACTGCACAGCCCAATTAAATTGAAACCTAGGAGGGCAGTAACCCTGTTGGAAGATTATGTTACCCTTCACTAAACCTCAAAGACTAAGACAAAGAAGCTCTTCCAAAGATATGCTGGTCATAGGGATAAAGTGCTTAAGCAAGGCATCCAATGTGCAAGTTTATGAGATTAACAGGTCTTTATCTTTATCTGAAATTATTTCATAAAGGGAATCCCAGTCCAGGGTGAGTGTTGGAAGTGCTGTCTGCCAGCCCGAGGGCAGGATCGTCATTAGCTGTGGTCCTTATCTGTGCTCTGCCGGTGCTGGCTGAGTCCTGAAGTCAGCCTGCCCCTTGGAATTTAAAGCTTCCATTTTAATTATGTTTAATCTTTTGCTACTGTAGTTCCAGCTGTATAAATTATTTAAAAGGCAGAAAGCTTTTCCTCAGTAATTAATGACAGGTTTGTTAGCTACTGTAACAGCCCGAGGCTTCACTTTCTTTGCATAGTTCTGTAACAGTCTCATGATTACCTAGTATAACAACCAGCCTCTATGGCTTTATAAAATTGTAGTTGATGGTTTGTACCAGTAGCACTTGAAGGAGTGATACAGCAGTAGAGTTGGATGTATCTCCTGTCACTGAGAAAATAGCCTGGGGAGGAGAGAGCAGCAGCCTGTCGACAGTTTTCAACTACTCAGGAAATGCTGTGAGTTCCTAGGATCACTGAGGCTAACTGATTTCACGCCCAGCATTAGTCAGTATTTCACCACACCTGAGAGATCATAGAGATATTTTGAGTAGGCAGAACACCCAGGTGGTAGTGGTAATAATGCCTTCTATAAAAGCCTTTCACCTTCTTTCTCCCATTGTCTGCTTGGTAAGGGAATGCACTTCTTCCATTAACTGTCCTGTGGATGTTCCTCTGCAGTCCTCATCTTCCTCCTATATCATTATAATACCAGAGGTCAGATTCTTAACTGGAGCCTTCTCCTCCATCAGGTGTTAGAGAGTCACACTTGCAGGGTCTCATAGAAGGATCTCAGGTTTTTCACGTGATAGAGAAATGCAGTTAATCTGTCAAAGCTCAGCAGTGAAAGCAGTACTACAGTAGCCCATGTGTCTTTGAATATCGTACCAGGTATTTGATATTTTTACACCTCGGTCTTAGTTACCTTTTTGATTGCAACTGAACTGGAGCCTGTTTCCTAGAGCTTGACGCCTCTGCTCTCCACACTCACTGGCCATACTAAAGTGATGTCCAGAGTTCCAGGAGCCTGAGCTCTCTACCATTTTAGATCTAAATAAACGATAATGAATTCTTGCATTTGTATTTCTTACTTTGGAAGTACATAGAAAAAAATACAACTTGCATCAAAGTTCTTTTGTGCTTGTGTCCAGGGATATCACGATGGAGATAGCAGAGGGGCACTTTGTGGTTGAGTTTCTTTGCAGCCATTTGCATTGACAGGCTAAAGACTAAGACTGCCTCAGTGCTTTCTGGGAACCCTAAGGCAGGGTAGGAGCTGTTATCCATAGAGATGAAGTATCAAGAAAGGGAAGGAAGGGGGATGGGGCTTGCATCTACAGAAGTTAATATAAAAAACCCAGCCTGATGTGACATGAGTGAATTGTGGTGGTGGTTTTTTTGATGTGGTGTTGCTCTTCATCCCATGTTGCACGGGAAGCTTTGGGAGGAAGGTAGGGAGGGCTTTTCCAAGGTACTACGTTGTGTGGTGACAGAATCACACAATTTCTGCTGGTCTTGTGAGGCCCTTGGTGATGACTTTTTTCTTCTTTCTTCTTTCAAATGAAGAAGTCTGCCAAGACATCTCCTATAAATAGATCTTTTAGGCCTGAAAATTCTTTTTTTTTTTTTAATCTTCTCACTAGCAGTAAACAGATATGTGATCTCATGTATGTTTGTAAATGTTTCATAAATGTGGAAAACATGCATAAATAAGAGAAAGCTAAAAGTGAAAACTTGTGTCAATACTGTGATTCTGCAGTGTGCTGTGAATGTGTTTTAAGTGTCTATCCCCATACGGTTTTATAATTAGGCTTTAGGGGTCTGGTCTTAGAGATCATCAAAGCTGTCATGTAATTTTCCACTGTGTGTGAATATCTGATGTATCTGCTCTACGTTGAAAAGACATTGGAGAGTTAAAAATGCGTGGAATCCATAATATGCTGTGATCTGCTGATAACAATGACAGAAGTTACTGTTTTGGCAGGCCTGCTTTGTGACTCATGAGGCACCAAGGAAGCGGTATATCTGCATATGACTTCTTCATTGCATTAAGTGAATTAGAAGATTTGAAAAGGTGAAAATCCTGAGCCTTAGGAGCCTTTGCCATCAGTATTTTCTTCCTACCTGTGATGCCTGCTGGGATACAGGTACATAGGCACAGCCAGTGGCCTGACCTTCCTTTGCTTACGGGCTCTGGAAATGAATGTGTTTGACTCAGTGTTGGTGCAAAAAAATGAATCCCGCTCGCATGGTTTCAGCTGGAAGTTACGCTTTTAAAAACTTGATGGCCCTTAAAGAGCAACTCCTTTCACATTTAAATTTTGCCACTCCATGTGTCTTACTTTCAGGATGATTCAGGCTGCTTCAGGAATAAATGAGGGGTGCGTGAGAACAAGCCATAAGAATTATGTTATCCTGATCTTTTGCTCCTGACAACCTTGCTGATGTGCAGTGAAATATAAAGGGTTTAGAGCATGATTCACTATTAAACATTAAAGAGAAAAAGTTCAGCTATTCATAAATTAATGTTAAATCTGTTTTCTGCAGCCAGTGTAAGGCTGGTGATAGCTCACTTGCCTGTACTAAGCAAAGAGCAACGCTCTCTAAAGAATCACATCCCATCGTTTCTGCTGACAGCTATTAAGAAAAATATTTAAAATACCTCTTAAAATTGTATATGTAATTCTTGGTGAAGTGACATTGCATTCTTTTCATTCAGTCATCACCCTGTGCTAGGCCTGGAGTTTGTGACACACTAATTAACTCTGATTTAGCACAACCATTATTTTTGGAGTTAATGGTTAGCGAACATTGTCTAATATTATTACATAACCATTAATATGACTAAAGGTAAAAAATGAGTTAAGTAAAATGGGAGGAAAGTTAACATGGCAGTTTGGAAATACAAATAGGATTTTGAGTTTCCCAGCATTAAGTCAAATAAAACATCTGTGCCATCAATCTTTAGAAAATAAGGCATGAGGAGGGACAATTCCTGACTTATTAAAAGATTCAATTTAGGGTGAAATTCATTCCTTCACAGAAGGACAGCTCCAGCTCCATGCATGATGCTAGCCTCACACTGCCCTAGTCTTAGGTATTATGTAGTAAGTAAGAGTAAATGTTTCCCAAAGAATTTGAACTATGAAGTCAAAGCTTTCAGTGAGGGGAGTCCCTGGGTGGGACTGATGTGGACTCTTCTGTCTTGGGACAGTGTAAACAGTACTGGGCATCCGATGAATGCCCATCGGATGAATGAATCTCCAGCCTTCGGATTGCCATGGAGACATGCTATGCCAAGTCATGCATGGCTCCTGGGTGAAACAAAACCCTGTTTGAAGTCATGACTCTGCTTTTCTTTCTTTTTCTTTTTGCTGCTGTGCCAGCCTTGCCCTCCTGAGAGCTGCTGTGGCACTGTGCTATCGGTGCACCTTCTGTCTCTCTGCCTCCTGGGACTGGAGGAAGGAGAGGCAGAGGGTGACATATGCTGGCTAGGAGATGGTCTATGGATGCTGGATCACTGCGGGCAGAACAGCCTGTGGAGCCCAGAAGAACAGTCCTCACAGAGGGCCAAGAGACTGGTGCTGGGCAGTGGGGGAGTAGAGAAAATACTAAGAACAAAATTGGCACATAAAAACCGAGCCAAGATCCCCAAAAATTATCTTTGTCATTTTGCTTTGCGGTGAATAGTCTGAGACCTGATACCAAGACATGGAATGTTGTCTTTCTCCTATTTCCCTCACCCACACAAGCTGCAACTTAAAGAGCAGAAAAAGCAGCTAACCTGGGCCATTAAACCAAACACCCCCTGCCTCTCACAGATCAGCACAGCGAAGTAGGACAGCATGGAATAAAGGTGGCACTCCCATCAGAAAGATCCAATAATGCTTTGGGGAAAAAGATTTAAAATGTTCTTTTAATAATAAGTCTTGTTGATTGGTATTTTTCTCTATTTATCAGGGATATTTTGCCTGCAGGGAAGCTCTTTGCTTGTCTGAGTTCATCTAAGAAGATTAAGCTCCGAAAGTTCATGACTAAAAAGCTCATCTGCTTTCATCTTTATTCCTCACCTTGAACATGTAATCTGATGAGTGATTTCTGTATAACCATATAGATGGGTTTTGACTTTGGCTGAGCTAAGCTCAAGACTTATCTCCAAGCAGCAGGAGGTGGAAACACTGTTGAGATGTTTGTCAGCAGGAGTTACAAACTGTTTGTGTGCCGGCACATTGATGTTCTGTAGGGTTTGTCCCCGTAGCCTACGCAAAGGGAGAAAACTCTGCTGGCGTAACAGGACCCGCTGCAGGAAAATCTTTGACGGATATGCCAACAAGACGAACATTGCAAAGGGATTTCTGATAGCCGCTGAGTTCCATACATGGTGTCAGTTCCCTGACCCACTGGTCATGCGTTGTCCTGGCATGGAACGGGGCATAAGCTGTCATTTGACAGGAGACGTCTGCATTTGATGGTTTGACAGCGCATGTCAGGGTGTGCCTCTGGAAGAGGCTGCATGATTGTCCTTGTAGCTTGTCAGTTGAATTGTGTCCCCCAGCGCGTCACCCCTGAAACAAAAAGGAAGCAGGTGGGGGCGTTAATCCAGGGCTGGCCATCTACCTCCGCCAGGGCGAGCCGCTTTACTTTCCCTGCGGAATCCCCTTATTGTTGATCACCGGGTACTCTGTTGCTACCTTGGCCTGTACCTGCCTTCTCATGACTAGCAAAAGCTAGAAAAGGGGAGGAGGAGAGAGGAAGGAGCTCACTTCTGAAGTTTTACCGTACCGCCGTGCAGGTTCTTCAATATGCAATGGTACAAACTTGAAAACCTGGGAGGCACATTTAATTGCATTTAAAAAGGTACCCGGCATCAATTCCTAAAAGGCTTTATGATCTAAGAGGAATACGTGTTTACTGTGTTCCAGCAGTGGTCTAATTTTCTGTGTAAATATTCAAATAGGCTTGTTACAAAAAATTATCTCTAAAAATACCGGTAAAATTTTGATTACCATGAAGCTTTACAAGGGATTTTGAGTTAACCACCCAAACTAATTAAGTGAAATTATCCTAATTTGTTTATTATGTTAATGATCTGAATTAATTTATAGTAATTTAGCATGTATTACTAAAGATTTATTATGTTTCCTACCAAATGACTTAAGAGCTATAAATCCCATGGTTAAATGTAATTAGTGGAGACATATTTATCGAAAGGGATAATTACATCTGATAAAAGTTCTTCAGTTAGGCTTAATTAAAACAGATTATTCCCCCATAAATGAAAAGTAAATATGGTAATTACTGGATAGATATTCATTGCAAAAATTAATATCTCAGCATTTTAATTTTCTAAAAGAGTGGGAAAATCAACTATATAACTGATTGCTTCTCAATAAACTACGATTAATAATCCCTAGGAAACAGATATTTTAATAGGCGTAAACATTTTGCTAGCTAATGACTAAAGAGTAGACAGTAGTCAGAAAAATCAACCATTAACTCATTTTTTTTGAGTGGATTGTTGCTGCTTTGAACTAATGAAAAGCATGGTAGGAAAATTATATTTTCTTCCAGTAAGACTGTCCCTAGCTCATCTAAGTAGCAGAACTGAGGAAAAAACACACCATTTTTGCTGATGATAATATGGACTGTAGTTTCCTAGGCATACACCAAATTTACAGTGGTTTCTGATGCTAACAGAATTTATTTAATACACATCACTGCGCATGAAGAGATTAGATTGTAAATCTGTTTTTTCATAATTTATAAGTACATTGTGTTAAAGGCACTTTCTGCAGGGCTGTCACTTGTAAATCACATTAAAAAGAGCGGGTAGAGCTGAGAGTACCAAAAACATAAACATGCAAAACCAGATTCTTTTGTTGGCTGGAATTACTTAATAAAAATACTTGGAGACACGGGGGAATAAGTGGGCTCTAACTCCTTGATTCACAGCTGCCTGGGTATAAATGAGTGGAAACAGAGACATTTAAACTCAGATCATTGCCACAGAATGTGGCTTTCTACTGGAAGAATTAGGACAGAGTGGTTTGGCTGGAGGAAGGGCTGGTTTGTCCTGCAGTACTTAAATTTTCTAATTTTACGAATGTGCTACGTGAATTGGCTGCTCTTTGGTGTGTCAGTGAGAACTGCTGCCGTGTCTCCTGGGATTTGTAGTTGTGGTGGTATGACTGGATACACAATGAAGGATATAAAATTTTGGGACTGTGTCTATGAAGTACTTCAGGTCGTTGCAGCTTGCAAAAGGTCTTGTGGATGGAAATACATGCCGAAGCTCAGACAGCTGACATCTGTGGTTGCCCGAGTCCTCTGGCAACATACTCTGAGGTCTAGCAGGGAAGTTTCCCAGGAAAATGCCAATGAGCAGAGTGGCTGGGGAGGAGGGGTTGCTCATTGGGATGCAACACTACAGAGTTTGAGACTCAGTTCAGGTGTGTTGCTGTCTCTCTTCTTGTGGCCAGAGGTTTTGGAAGGAACTGAGTGGTATTTTGCTGAAGAGCATGTACGTTAAAAAATGAGATTTTGGTGGTGGGATGCATGCTATTTACAAATTTAGACTGAGTTCTGGCAGTAGTTCATACTGCAACAGGGAGAGAAATTTAGAATATGTTGAAACCCTTTTTCATAGGTGGCTGAAGCCCTCTCTCCTCCTGTGGGAGCTGCCAAGCCCAAGGTGGGGGCCCAGACCTGTGATGTGGCAGCAGCCTCACCCAGCACAGCATCCCCACGCACTTTTCTTCCCTACATTATCCAAATGAAACGCTTCACTTTGGGGTTTCTCCAGTGTTGCACAGCCACACAACATAAAGAAAAACTTTCCAGCCTTTTGTTTCAATCCAACCTTTTGTTTCAATCCAACCTTTTGTTTCAATCCAACCTTTTGTTTCAAAGTAGCATTTTTCATGGAAAAGTGTGACCTGAATTTGAAGGTTAAACAAGCAAACAAAAAAAAGGTAAATAATCCATACAGTGAAGCCAAGATTATTTTCTTTTGGGTCAAATGAAATGTTCTGGATCAATCCAAAATGAATTTTGCAGAAATTCCCCAACAAATATTTCAGTTTGAGCAAGACAAGTCCCTTCCATCTCCCTAACCTGTTTTACATTGATCGCTTCCGTGCAGACAGCCGAGGTTGAAAGTCAGGACTGGGATCAAGGGGTGCACCTTGCAATCCTAGGAAGGAAGGAAACAAACAGGTTAGCCTCATTACTGAAAGGAGCTGATTTCTCTAACTGCTGTTTAAGAGCAGATTTTTGCTTTTTGCTAACTACTGTGGCTTATGCCTGGTAATGAGAGAGCTCAAGAGAGCAGTGGAGGTGAGGCAGCGATGGATTTACTGGAGGGGAGAATTCAGGGACTGTATCTGGGGCAAAGAACTATTAAAAGCCTGTAGAAAGTAGCCTTTCAGGCTTTAAAAAGAAAGGAAACTGGGTAAAGATCTTGGGAACTGAGCTGTGCAGAGCTGGGAGATAGAAGAAGAGCAGAGGCTTTGAGGTAGCACACAGACTTTCAGCACAGGGGGCTTCTCAGCGTTCCTGGTTGACTGATTCACCAAAACCCTGTACACAGGGGGACGATGGAAATGTGAAATCTCAGAACAATAACGGGTTTCTTTCCATTCTGAAATGAAAATGACTGAGGCAAAATATTAAATTAGATTAATGTGCCATACTCTTGACAAACATAATTGCACAGACCTTGTGTTTATATGCTTTTCAGACTATTCATGTACATGTACGTACCTGTAACAATTTTACGTAGAGCTGAAAGTAAATGATAAACATTCATTATTAGCAGTAACAGATGAAGAGGCATTTAATCCACAGTGAGTGAAAACTCCAGCACACACTCAGTATTTTTTGCCACTCAAGTTAGGAGCATTTCAGCAAGTTTGTGTAACATTGGTGATAGTAAAACTTGCATAGCTTGAAAACCACAAAAATACAAACGAGAAAGGTTTGTGCCCCTGCTTTTGCATCTAGAAGACAGTAAAAGAAAACAGTTTGCCTAGACTGCTCCTCATCTTTCCTAACTTCTGGGGAATTATTCAAAGGGATGTTTTTAAAGTAATATATGTTGGTTTTGCTATGGTCTGCAGACCACTGCAAGGAACTCGGCTGTGCACAGGACCTTTTGAAATGCTCTTTCTGGTGTAGTTCCCTTTAGTGAACTGAGTTACGCTTGCGTATTTTGGGATCGCTATGCAATTTGATCACTGTCCTTAGAGATCGTCACGATTAAAAACTTTTTCAGCAAGGATGCACTGCTCCTCCACTCACATCAATCCTGGTCCTTAGGAGCGCAGTAGACTTTGTTATATATTATTTGACTCCCTGGTTGTGTAGGAGAGACTTACTCCGGAAGTGCTGTGTACAAAGTGAAGGAAAAATCACAAATGCAAGACACAAAACCTTACCATGCCGCATAAACAAGATTGGTGACAGAATACAAAACAGAGCCTGGGTTGAGACTGGAAGAGGCTGTTAAATAGCAGCTGTGGTCTCCAGAGAAGAGAGTGAGCTGGTGCATACTGTATGAAGCAGCTGAAGAAGCCGACTGTTGTGGTTCAGCATTGGTGGATGCTTGGAGTTTAATTTGGACTAAACCATAGTAGGATCTAGTTCACTTTAAACCACACAGAAGAGTTTGTATCTTCATCTTGATAGGCTGTTTTCCGCGT
>VFFE01007160.1:1352838-1432190 GCA_008921705.1 Burhinus oedicnemus | reverse complement strand
GTATAAGCCAGAGCCTCTCTGCATACCGTTCCTTGGCATCAGCCATAAACATGGGTCTTATCACTCTGAGAACGAACGGTTTCCTGCACAACATGCTGTTAATTTCAGCAGTTAGAAGAGGCCCAGCTAACAAGCAAAGTTACTGAACAAAATTGGTCCTGCTTTACCTCAAACCAGGACAGTTCGCTATGCAATTTGATCACTGTCCTTAGAGATCGTCACGATTAAAAACTTTTTCAGCAAGGATGCACTGCTCCTCCACTCACATCAATCCTGGTCCTTAGGAGCGCAGTAGACTTTGTTATATATTATTTGACTCCCTGGTTGTGTAGGAGAGACTTACTCCGGAAGTGCTGTGTACAAAGTGAAGGAAAAATCACAAATGCAAGACACAAAACCTGACCATGCCGCATAAACAAGATTGGTGACAGAATACAAAACAGAGCCTGGGTTGAGACTGGAAGAGGCTGTTAAATAGCAGCTGTGGTCTCCAGAGAAGAGAGCGAGCTGGTGCATACTGTATGAAGCAGCTGAAGAAGCTGACTGTTGTGGTTCAGCATTGGTGGATGCTTGGAGTTTAATTTGGACTAAACCATAGTAGGATCTAGTTCACTTTAAACCACACAGAAGAGTTTGTATCTTCATCTTGATAGGCTGTTTTCCGCGTTTGCTGCTGCTGTGTGACCCAAGTGATGAACACACATACGAATGAAAAACCCATTGAGTTGAATTGCCAGAGTAACAATGCCAAAGTGTATCTGGGGTAGGTGACCTATTTAGTAGTGAGACTGGATGGTATTTGTTTGTTGTTTTTTTTTTTTTAAATCAGAACAGATTTTTTTGCTGAAAAGGGCTGTTGTAGTTACAACTCTTCCCCTATAAATAAGACTCCTCTGGAAAAAAAAAGTTTCTTTTTTTTTTTTGTTAACATGCTCAAATTAAAATTTATCATTCTGGTGTTTTTCCTAAACTGAATGGCAAAGACAAGACATTTCAGAACGGTAACAGTTTCTGTAAAAATGGAAACTGCATTTAACTTATTATCAAGGCCACTTGCTATGAAGATACCTAAGTAAAGCATTCCTATTTAAGTACCTATACAACACACATTTTATATTAAAGTTCTATTAACTTTAAAGATTTTACCAGAGTCTTAAAGAAATCACCAAAGATCGGTATTGTGTCCAGTTAATCACAGTTCTGTATAATCATACCTTAAAACCATACATAACATGTTCTGTATTCATAGTAACAGCCAGAATCAGTGTAATCCAAGTCTTTTCAGTCTCATATTCTGGTTTTGGCAGTTGTCAATAGCAGACATTCAAGGAAAGAGCAGAAAAAAGGAGCAATTAAAGTGTGAATTTTCTCCCTAGATATTTTCATAGATTCTGGCAGTTGTAGCTTAGGGAATTTTGTAAGTTGGATGTTATGTTCACATAATCACATATAATATCTTTCTTCCATGAACTTGTCTAATTTTCCCTCAGACTTGTCTGAAGAGTTGGTACACACAGTATCTTGTGGCAAGGAGATTTAAGAAATAATTCTAGCTTTTGTGAAAAGAACCTTCCTTTTGTTTGTTTCAGACTGGTTTCTGGCATTTTAATTTTTGCCCCCTTCATCATGTATTTTGAGAAATAGAGCAAAAGTGCATTTGGTAGGGTTTTTCATACATATTTGATCATGCTAGTTACCCCTTCCATTGCTTTCTCTAGTTCTGCTCCACCAATTTTGAAAGATGGAACTGGTGTTATCTACAGAAGTGGCACAAGTTGACTTCTGTAGTGACAAAAGGTTGTTTCTCTCTTACGTTTTTAAATTAACTATTGTGTTCCTACTAGGTCCTAGTATTGCATTTACTTTTTTGACCACTACTTTAAGCAAGAGCATATTTCTAGAGTGCTGTTCCCAGTGACTGAGCTCTTTCCTAAGTGGTCATAGCTAATTTGGAGACAATCAATGTGTGTGTATAGATATGCATGTATTTCCTCTTCGTGACTTTTGTTTCTTGACATTGAGTTTCATCTGCCACTCCGTCACCTCATTGTTTTATGCGCAAGATACCTCACAGCCAATTTTGATTTTGAGTATCTAGAACAGTTTTGTATATTCAGTGAAATTTGTCACTTGAGGATTCACATCAGTTTTCCTGTTACCTGTGAATGCAGCGAACAGATCCCATGGGGCACATAATTCCTTCCTGTGCTGGGCTTGCTGCCTCTGACCCTGTTAGTGGGCTCTGGAATACCGTCTTGTCTTATCCCAGGACACCTGAAGGTCTTTAAGAGCTTTTCATGAGGAGTATGACCCAAAGCTTTTCTGAAGTGGAAGTACAATATTTCACATAGGTCATTTCTCCAGTATATTTGTGAGACAAGATTTCTTTCAATAATAGCCATGTTGGCACATTCTTATAGTACAGTATTTATTTAAGCGTCTGCTAATTCTTTTCTTTATTGTAGTTTCAGCCAACCAGTCAGATTTAATGGACCTAGCTCTTTCTGTCTTCTGGAAAGCCTTTTAAAAATTGCTGTCATTTTTTCATTTCTTCCTGTCTTTAATACTGAGCTGAATGTAAGCGATAGGCTACATGCCACGGTAAGTACTTTGGCAATTTCATATCCAATACTATCTTGGTGCTGGTGACTTGTTACCAGTAATTTTATTCATTTATTCTGAAACTTCTCATACTGACATTTCAGTTTGACACAATTCCTCAGACACATTTCCTGTGTAGAAAAGGAAAAAAAAAGCACAAAAAACCTCTCTGATATCTGAACATCCTTAATCTCTTCCATCAAGAAAGCTGATGTAAAGAATGCAGTTACGGCTGGATTTTTTTTTTTTTTTTGCCTTTTTTTGATTTTTGCAATGGTCTTATCTTCCTTCAATCTTTCTTTAATAGCTCAATTTCTTATCAGTCCTGCAGACTCTTTGGTAGGATTCCTTTTTGAGTTGTGGATTGAAAAAGTTTTTGCTATTTACTTTTTGTGTCTTTGGCATGTTGATTGTTCAAAATCCTATTTTTTTTTTTTTTGGCCTACTTTCTTAAACTTCCTAGCCAATGTGTCTGATTTTCAATTCTTCTGTTTTACCTGTTTGGACCTGATTTCTACTTTTAAAGGACCTCTTATTAGCCCTTTTTTTTTTTTTTTTTTTTTTTTTTTTTTTTTTTTTCCTGTTTGACCGCATGAACCTTTATTTGATCCTTTTGAAAGGATAAGTGGCAAATGTTTCTTCTGAACATCTCCTGTGGTTTTCTAGATAGCCCCCATGCTACCCATAAATGTCTTGCCCTTTTATCTGCAATTTCTTAGTTTCCTAGTAATAATCATTTTTAGGTAACTCTTCTTGTAGAGTTAAGCGTTAGTGTAGATCTAATCTTCCTTATCACATCACTGTCTTAGTTACAGAGTCAAGAATATTGCTGCTGTTCCTCCTATGCAAGTTTGTCATTTCAGTTCATAGGAATCCTTCAGAGTAAATACTTTCATTGTAAGTATTTTCTCAGCTAGATGTTGGCCGTTTTCTGTCTTCAATCTCACAAACAGCTTTTCTAGAGTCTTCAGCATCCTGTCTGCCTGTAGGTTTAGTTTCGCCTCCTGGTCTTCCCTCCTGCCCCTCTTGGTCTTGTTGATACCCCAGCTGGCCATCCCTACAAGCTCCTCTCCAAGAGTCTGCTGATGTTCCTATGGCCAACTGTAAGATGTATTTATTACTATTTGTTATTTTTATATATGTATATATAATATATGTAATGTATAGTCTGCTTACACCATTAACCTTTTACAAAACAGTAGGGGATATTTGAAACGCAGCTTAGAGGAAAGCCAAAGGTGTACTGATGTCTTCTTGTGTGGAGAAACCTGGGAGGTGTTAGGAATAGTGTTTTCTTTAGAATTCTATTTAAAAGCACACAAAGCTAGGGTTTTTATCTAAGAAAAGGAAGGAAAGCTCCTCTTTTCCTGAGCAACTCTACTTGTAAATGAAAAGAGCTTACTCTAATCCCTGCAGCAAGTGGTGATGAAAACCAAGAAATCCAACAAGAAAAGGCCTTTTTCTGCAGCAGCACAGGAATCCTCAGGCCAGTTAATTATTCCTTTCTTCAGCAGCTTAAATTACAAAATCTCTTTAATATTCTTGACCTGTAGTAGAAGAATATGACTTCTCATCCTCAGTATTACAGTTCCTTATGGGATGCCCCATCATCCAACAGCAAAAGGGTCATTGTAAGAGACTTAATAGTGCCTGAAGGTTTAATAACCTCTGAGGGAAAAAAATAGCTTGAAGACAATGATAGTTAAAAGCCAGAGCATTTTCTTTGACATGTTACACCAGACAAGACTGGACTGTGACCGTTGTTGAATTACTACCATATAGGAAGTAGCAATGAATTGACCTTGTGAATTTATTTTTTACAAAATATTTTAATTTCAGTGTGTGTTTTCCTTCCTGTTTGGTACAAAGAAAAGCTTTCTGAAACTTTCTAGGAAGTGTAAGTTAAAATATCATTTTAGAAATTGGGGGAGGTGTTGGAATTTTGATCTCTTTTGTGATGTGTCAATAATAGATAATAATATGGCATGCATAATGTCATCTTATAAAATATCCTATTCATCTTAATTAGGAAGGTTTAATTCTTGAATTTCTCTGTGAGATATCAGAAGCGATGTAACTTTGGAAAAGCAAAACCCTAAGACTGTCCAGACATGCCTGATGAACATGACTGGTTCTCTCCTCTCAAGGAAAGGTTTTGTGTTTGCAAGGTGTAGATACGTGTTCTAGTGTTTGTGATGCTGTTCTTCGTACACTTCCTAAACTGTGGTGGCGAGAAGTTTGAGTGATGGCTTTTGAACAGAGTGTTTTGGGTAGATCAAGGTTGGAATGCCAAAACTGTGGTACTTTTTATAGCTTATTTTTTGTAGT
The DNA here is from genome assembly GCA_008921705.1 of Burhinus oedicnemus. Lineage (NCBI taxonomy): Eukaryota > Metazoa > Chordata > Aves > Charadriiformes > Burhinidae > Burhinus > Burhinus oedicnemus. Next base: position 1,427,261 of record VFFE01007160.1, on the reverse strand, counting down.
GGTTGTGAAAAGCAAAGCCTTTGGAATTGTCTCAGATTGTGTGCCCAACCTCGTGAGGTGGTTCTGGCAACCTTGGTGTCACTCAAGTTACATTGACAGAAATCAATCTAAATGCAAAACTGACTTTAAACTGTGTTTCCCTCAGTAATTTCCTTCTTTCTCTTGCACACGCACCTGCTTATTTGCACACATGCAGGCAACAGTCTAGTACATCCAGCTAAAGTATAAGACAATCAATCTATGCGCCTGGAGGAAAATAGAGAGATTGTTTATTTCCATACCTAATTACTCCTTATTAAGGAGCACCAGAACTTTTGACAGGACAAATTATTTTCTTACAGAAGTAATAAGAGAGTGACAGGCACTCATAGGGAATAAATGGAGAACACAGCACAATAACGAACTCTTTAGTAAAAAGGATAGATAGTTTTGTGGATTTGCTTTTCTACAGAAATATAGGTGATGCTGTCAATGTTCAAAAGATAGAAAAGGGATCTAATATAAGACCCTATAAGCAAGAAAACTGCTCTCTGTCATGGTGATAATATCATGGGGAAATCCTGCAAACCACAATGAACAGAACAATCAGTTAATACCCACTCTAGGCTGCTAGACCCTGGGAAGAAAGGGACATTAAAATCTGTGTTTTATGGCACTGAGAGGCATGAAGTTGAACAAGATCAAAGACACAGTATATATATTCACAGTAGTAGAAAGTCCTACTGTAAAGAGCTATGGACAGTGGCTGAAATACTGAGTGGCTGAACGCGGAGAAATACCTTCTCTGCTCAATGGCTGGTGTCTGAGGGGGGGGAGACCCCGTTTTACCAAAAAACCTAAGAGTAGAGCCAGGAGCTGAGCAATGCCTTCTTGTGTGTTAAGCCCAGGCCCACTGAACTATTCCCCTCTTCTAACCCAGAGATCCGGTGATGCCCACCGGTTTTCGATGTAAGAAAATGACTAACCAAACTCTGCAGAAATTGCAACTAGATGAATGAGGACTTGAAAGAATAAACCACTTTTCCCTCCCTTTTCTAAGAATCAAGAGGACTGAAAACGCTAGAGTTTTGCTAAGTTGATTTAGGAGAAATCTTGAATTCTTTGTCTGATAAATAAGCAGCAAACTGAAATAAAGCCAGATAGCAGGTAGGGAATGCATAACAACTTACAGAAACAGAGGACCAAACAGTGATTTACTGTGGGCTGTTATAAGAAAGTGACTTACCAATTCATAAATTCACAGTAAGCTTGCTTTTGTATTATCATCTTTGTTATCTCCAGTCCCAAGGACTGATAACGCACAGCACAAGTAATCTCCAGTCCTTTCAGTCTCTGTCGCCTAAGTCACAGAGTTCCCTTCTTTATGCTCGTGCTTCACTTTTCCCCCTCTGCAGACGTTTGCTGAAAGTTCCTGCGTTCCTTTCCGTCGGCGGAGGCATTGAGCTGAGCACAGGAGAAGCAGGAAAGACCTGTAAGCTGCTCTTGAGGCTTGGTGCAGCCCTCGGCACCTCTCTGCCTCACCCTGCAGCCCTGCCCGAGGTCCAAACAGCATCCGCGCTGCCGGGGGGACGGGCACGTCTGCCCTCCGGACCACACTGGAAGAGCAGTGCTGCAAAGATAACTCCCTCCTTCTGGTTTTTACACCTCAGGCCTTGCTAGCACCCCTGAGCCACAAGGTGAGGTGTGGTACTTCCTTCGCTTTTTCACAGGAAATCAATTTTTAAAGCGGACCAATTGCAGGAAATGTTTACAGCATTTCTCCGCAGCAGCTAACATTAAACATGTAACAGCTCTCCTCGTAAGGCATACTGGAATCCAGTCCTGTGGCATGCTGGAAGGGGTCACACTGACACACACCAAAATGGCCCATTAGGAATCAGCGTGGAGGAAGCAGGCGGGAACGCCACAAGGCTGGCAGCCCTGCCAGGAATTGCAGCCTGTCTGAGCAAGGGAGTCTCGGCATCCCACCGACACGGCCCCTTGAGGCTGCCCAAGAAATGGGGCGGCGTGGAGCGCACCTGACTGCCCCGCTGCTGCCAGGACCGGGACAATTCATCATCCCTCTCTGCAGACCCAAGAAACCATGTTCTGGCGTTCCACATACTTTCTGCCCGGCATGAGCAGTGGAGAGAGGCGCGTTCAGTTGCCCAGGCCTGCAAGCAGCCCGCCATCCTGTGAGTGTATTGCTCATCCTCTCCTGTTGCGTAGCGGGGATGAATTCGTGATGTGACGAGGACTTCTGTGTCCTTTTTTATGTGGCGGAGGTGCATCTGGTCATGGCAGAGAGCAGCTGCAACATGAGGCCTAAAAGCACTGCAAAACATATGTGCTGTATTATCTTATGGAAACAGGAGGCAACGCTGATCGTTGCGACTAGCTGAAGCTGGATAGAAGCTGTGCTTGCCCAGCACCTCTGATACTGTCCTGGTTTGAGGTAAAGCAGGACCAATTTTGTTCAGTAACTTTGCTTGTTAGCTGGGCCTCTTCTAACTGCTGAAATTAACAGCCTGTTGTGCAGGAAACCGTTCATTCTCAGAGTGATAAGACCCATGTTTATGGCTGATGCCAAGGAACGGTATGCAGAGAGGCTCTGGCTTATACTTATTGCTATGGCAACCAAGGCCAGCCAACTTTGCTACTTGCCCCGTTGGAGGGTCAGAAGCGGAAAAGCGTAGAGGGGTCACACCTGCGGGGAGGAGCAGACAAGACAGGTGACCCAAAACTGACCAACAAGGGTATTCCATCCCATCTGCCTCATGCTCAGTATATAAGCTGAGGGATCAAAGGGTCAGCCTCTTTTTCTTCAATGGCCGGCGTCCTGGGAGGACTCGGTCTCTGCATCTACCTTTGATCCTGATCCTGATCCTGATCCTGACTCCAGATCCGGAATCCAGTTCCTGTCCGTCACTGAGTCCAGTCTGGGACTTCCCCTGAGCCTGCTGGTGATGTGATTGTCATCCTGGGAGCTTGATACGGCTTTGTATATTTCATTTCCTACTAAACACTTAAGTCTCTCTTTTTCTCTCTTTTCTTTCCCCTCTCTTTCCTGTCTCCTGAGCAGAGCAGGAGAGAGAGAGAGCATCTGTCGTTCCATCGGATTGGGCCAATCTGGCCCAAACCACGACAGATACCTAGACCTTTCTTGGGTAAAGTTTAGCACCTGAATACTGAGTCACCTGAGAAGGGAATTAATTTTGGCCAAAGAAACAAAGGTCATATCTGCTTTCCTGTCCCCGGTGTGACCATGATCCTGCAGGCTAATTTATCTTTAAGCTTGTTAACTAGCTTGGAAAATACTCACAGTGCAACTGTACTGACAAAGAGCTTGGTAGCCAAGGAGAAGAGGAGCTGGGTAACTATTGCGTGCCGTTAGCCCCTGCTCAGCTCTGGGCTGCTGTGGCTCTGCAGGGCTACCTGGCTGACAGCAGGCTGAGGGACTCGAGGTGAGCTGGTGCCAGCGATGCTGGGACAAAGATCTGAGTCAGAGCTCTACAAGGTATTTAACTGATTCCACTTCAACGTCAGGATAGAGGCTACATTTGTGAAGATAACTACTGAAGCACAGTTTGGCTTTTTCTTGGTAGCAAACCCAAATCTGAGAGCGATGAGCATAGGACAGTGTTCAGCCCCTGCCTATGTGCAAAGTGTTACACTGCTTCGGTCTCACACCAACACTGAAATAATTGCTACAATTATAAATTGTCCCTTTTATAACAGCATGCGGATTATTTACACTGTGCAGAGACAAGCCTTTCTCTCAAATTCTCATGCTGATTTAGTCTAAGATGAATCTTTCCTGCTGTTTGCACGAGACACCAAAAGCAAACACATCACCTTCAATTTGCAACAGAGAGGTCTGATTCTTTAGTCGTAGTTGAGTTTTACACCAATGCAATTTTATAAATTTCCATCAAGTTACTCCAGATTTGTACCAGCTGAAATGGAAAACGCCTGCTTGATGTGCAGATTAGGGCTTGGGAGCAAGGAGCACAGAAATGTAAAGCAGAAGCTGGTCCATGGGAAAGGAATAGAAATGAGAAAGAAGAAGAATTATCCTGCTTTAACCTAATGTTGTTAATCTATATTGCCCATTATAATCTCGAGTGTCCTGCTTAGTGAAGTATGCAATCTGTAGTGCTGGTTCCTGCACAAGCAGTGTATCTAATATAAAGGACTGGCTCAACATCCATCATAATAATTACTGTGTCATAATTTTCTGCCCTTCCTACCTCTGCTGCAAAGAGATAGAAGAGGCCTTTCAAGTGTTTGAGAATTTTCACTAAAAATTTCTCAGGGTTTTTTTTATATGGAAATCTGTATTTCTGCCCTATTTATTTTGCAGGTTTGACCTGACATAATGAAATGTACTTTATTGGGCGGTGTAGAAACTTAATTTAAATGTCTGAAAATGTGCCTATTTCATTTAATGTCTGAATTTGCTTGGCTGCGCTGAAAGGGAGCAGTAGGCATATTAGATGTTTCATATGAAAAATGCTCCCAAAAAACCCCTTAATTCAGTGACCCACAGATTCAGAGTCTGCTTGACTCTGAAGTTAAATATGAAGCAGTTACATATGGTCACTGCAGCTCAGAGTGGTTAAAATTTGGTCTCTGCTTAAGTCTTTTGTATTGAAGGAGATGTAAGCAATTTCAACAAAAAAAATGTGAGCTCTCCCAGATCTGTGAGGTGGCATCATTCAAAGCTGGTGTTTTGGGCCCAAACTCATGCATATGTGCTTGCACCACCTTCTTTGCTATATGTTTTATTTTACATTATTAATTCTCATAGCTGTGGAGTACAGCTTGAAAGTGTGATGTGCATGAAACCAGCCTAATCAACAGCCACGAAACCTCTGAGCTGCGCGTCTCAATGGCCGGCTACCTCCAGCTGCACCCCAAAGGGTGACTTTGCCGGTGCAGGAAGGATTGTGCAGCAGCTCCTTCCAAGCACACCCAGGCAAGACGTGTGCATTTGGGCAGCAGAATGGTAGTGCTGTCCCTGTTCCGGCAGGAGTAACTGATGCCCAGGACTCTCTGCACTGGACCTTCAGTGCCTTGGTGCTTTGTCGTCCATGCGTCTTCCTGCAACAACAGCTCCACGCACGTTTTTAATGTCACTGTAAAGTGACACTTCTGCTCTGGTTTCTCTGTTGTTGAGGGGCTGTCATCACAATTAATGAGCTTTGTTACAGTAAAAATGGTACAGACTGCAAAACAATTTTTTATGTCTGCATTTGGGATGCATTGGTGAAGCCCAGAAACCAGCTGAATGGACCTTAGCCACAAGACACAGGGCAGTACATTCAAAGACCCTCAACTGTAGCAAAATCGAGTGATAGCTTTTGGAGATTAAGAAGGCTTGCATTTTTACATTAATACTTCACTCAGGGAAGTCCACATAAAAGGTTTTAATACACAAAAATATAATTCAGTCACTGAAAAGCAATAAAGATTTCTTCCTAAATGTACCGTGGTAAGTGCTACTGAAGAAAATACAAAGTTTCGGTTCCACAAAGGGATCCACTTGACAGAAAATGTAATTGGGATCAAGACCTGAACTGACCTGATTCTACACTCCAGTTGTGTGGTTGGTTTTGTTTATACATTTTGTTTTTACTTTTAATTGTAGAAACATTTATTTTCTGCCTCTAGATGTTTTTAAAATTCCATCTTTTTGATGTATGAGTGTAGAAAAAACAAAGAATGGCTTTGGACTCTGCTTAGGAAACACAGCTAACATGCTCAGTTGTCAAAAGAAAGAAAAATAGTAGAGAGTGATATAAGCACCAGATCTTTCTATTAAGTCTGTGCAGTTTACTGATAATTTCTTTGGCTTTAAGAACTGGCATCTTTCTCTTGTTGTGCACTTTTTTTCTTTTTATATGCTGCTGCATGCAGGAGCTTTGGAAACATATGCCTGTGTGCCTACCTTTACACACGTGAGTTGCCTTAATAAGAGCTGAGACATGCCTGGGTAGAGCCAGTTGCATTTCTCTTTCGACTCTGTAAATGTTTGCAGGATGGTTGAGGGGGAGACTCTGTGCCTGCCTAGATGGCATTCGTCACTGCACAAAGTGTAGTTTCTGCAAAACACACAAAAATAACTTTATCTTCCATTTCTTTCAGCTACAGTAACGTTAAGAGATACAAAAAAATAAAATAATGATCAAACAGGTATGTGACGTTTAAGCTGATGATGTCTCTCTTAGAGATATAAAAACTGATTAGACTGAATATGAGCCCCGAGGATCCCCACTGTGGGATGAGCTGCCATTCCGCAATACAACCTGGGAGAGATTTCTCTACTGCAGAGGAAAATTCAGCAACCTCAGTAGCAAACATTGAGCTCAGCTGCAGCTGACATTAAGACTAAATTTTTGAACATCTGAATATTGAAAGCCTTTTAAACTCACCTAATATTATTCTATTACTGGAACAAATCTAACAGTAAATTGAAAAAAAAAATAGGAACCTTCTAAAAAATATGCCTTCCCCATCCATTTTCAGCTTCAGTATTATGTAAAGATGACAGTTATCAGCTATGTAGAAGAGCAGCTATATTAAATGTTAAATAACCTTTAACAGCACCAAATATTTAATCATAAAAAATTAAATTGACAGTGGTGTGGTTCACATAGTATCCCCTCGAAAGCCTGACAGCATCATTTCTCATATATATTGATAAGTACAAGACATCCATAAAATCGTAGGCTCTGTAGCCTTCTATTTATGAGAGGCTATCTAAAACTCATTCATTGCAGGTAATATCAGTAAGTCAATTCAGCTTAGTCTGATAGCTCATAACTTTTCAGACTGTTGTATTTACTGAGCCATAGACTATCCTTTCTTCAAGTGTACTTGAGAAAATTACTTGTACTGTAAGACTATTTCTTCTCAAAGTATAATCAAGTGCTTTAAAACGAACTCCATAACTGCAAATTCAAAACAGTATTAGACCTTGGTAATAATATAAAAAATATTGCTTTAATAATGCTTTGAAAGTTGCATGGAGTATTGGCAGTATTTTTCTAACTGTAGTAACTCACCCAGAAAACCATCAGTGGGAGTTTGGTGCCAGGCTTAGGCATGTTTGACAGGGTGGCAGAAGCCCCGGTAGCAGAGCTGATAAAGCTTCATGTATAAATGGAAGAAATTCCTCAGTATGTGACGTACATGACTGTGGGTGGAGAATCAGCACTGCAGGAAGCAGCGGGCATGGGAGACCACTCCGTTTTGTGGACGTGATAAAGCCTGGCCAAATTCAGACCTCCCAAGCAGTGAGAGCAAGTCTGTTGGCTGTGATGGTGTTGACCGCCTGTATCCGTTACTGACTTGGGGGGCTTACTGTAGAGTTTGGTCCTGCTCCTGCTAAAGAGGTAGTAAAACGGTAATTGTGTTTCGGGAGCAATCCCTTACTGAGGGAGACTCAAAGAGGTAGTAAAATGTTAATTGTGTTCCGGGAGCAATCCCTTACTGAGGGAGAGTCTTCTTTCATGTTTGATGTTCTGGCAACACAGCAGAGATGTAGGTGATAGAAATTCACAGGTAAAACTCTCCTGTAAATGTTCTAGTAGTGCTTTATTTAAATTGGCTTGGACAGATTGTTTCTATTTGTGATTAGGGAATGGAATAAAAAACCCATAGAAAAACTCCTGTTGACTTTAATGGTCTTTTCACTGAGGATCAGAGCTATGTATAGAATTTGCTCATAAATAAACTGAATTTACAGGAGACTTGTAAATATTAGCCATTATTAAAGTGAGTCAAATACAGTCACAGCTGCCCAGAACTGAAGCTTAAAAATGAAACAGAATTTGGGCAATGATGTTCCCAGCTTGGGGACTTTGCCTTCCTGAATTGCTTATTCCTCTCATTCACCTGCATTTTCTGGTGCTGGCTGGGGCTGGAGCTAAAACCAGAGTGAGAAGCTGCATTTTCTTTCCCGTTAGCAATGGCCAGATTTGCTCTGCAATCACTTCTGTCCATAATTCAAGCAGTGAATTGCTGGTTTTGTGGACTTCAGGGTGGAGAATTGTGTTACCAAGCTGTCTCATTATTTTTAAATTTCTGTTTCACTGCTTTCTGGCTTCTGATGTTTAGACGACATCAGCTTTTAGTGTTGAAAAAATTTTCCCTGGAGGCTGAGCTGCGAAGGGGAAGCTGCACGCCCCTGATCCATGGGCAGGGAGAAGGGATGCCTCCAGCTACAAGGGGCCAAACCGTCTCCTTTGGGCTGTGCGAGCGAATGGCAGAGCCTTTGACACTGGTGTCTGTGACAACTGAAGGGCTGTTAAGTTCTCTGGCCCCAAGAGACTGAGAGCTGGGGCTGAGGGCAAAAGTTGTTGACAAACATGGGAAAAATAGCAGGAGGTAGGTTGGGGGAAAAGAGAGAGAGACAGGGAGAAGAATGGCAGATGGATACTTGGAGGAGATGCTGCCCAGAGCAGGATGGGTGTGAAAGCTGGGAGAGGGGTACTAGTCTGCCCAGGAAATTTTAAGTAACTCAGATGTGAGAGTAAGACTCAGAAGATGAAGCAGTCCTTTGAACCATGAAACTACAACCCTGCAGACTCCATCAGAAATGTGTTGGACTGCGCAGGAATGACCCACTTCTCTTGCAAAAAGGAAAGGATTCGGGGTGCAGATGGGTTTTCAGTTTTTCTTGTTCCTGGGATAGAAGTGCTGGTGGTAACAAACTTGTTACCTGAGAGCAAAGGTATTTACAGCAGCACGTCAACCTCGGCTGGCCCAGCCGCGTCTGGAGCTGCAGCCCACAGCCTTGCCCACCATGCAGAACCGGCGTCTGACAGATGGGCGCGAGCAGTAGTTGACATGTAAGAACAGCAGATCAGTGATGGGTACTCAGATATAAGGCTTCTGTCAGCCTGGTAAGTACCAGGACTGAAGGGTCATCTGCCTGATGCCATAAAATTCCAGCAGGAGTAATTGCCACCCCAACAAGCAGGGGAAAAAAGACATGTCCTGGACTTGGAAGTTAGAGAATGGCAGAGGGTTAAAGTAAGACAAATACGTGAGATTTGGATGCCCAGAAGTGTACAGGGACTGTGACAGCCTGCCCCAGAGCAGGTGAAAGCTATCCTGTACAGCGGTTCCTCACTGGAATATAGAATCATAGAATATGAGGTTTTCTGTTGGGAAAGTTCAACATGATTTGGTTTAAAGTTGGGAAAATTTGACAAAGACATTCTGGTTTTTTTCTGTTGATCACACCATGGGCCATCACAGGGTCCCAGAGATGTTATAGCTGGAGGCCCCATGGATATCCCTTTCCCCAGTTAGGTTAGCACTCCTGTGACTGCCTGAGGGACTTGCTGCTGCATGTTATGGGAATCCATAGGCAGCGTCTGTGCTGTGCAGTCTGAGAGGGGAAGAGAATTCCAACATATGATACATTTTTTTGTCTCAATTTGGTACAAAAATGGAAATTTGGAAACTTCACAGCACCGCTGCCTTCATTTGGAATTAGAGTGGTGGCATAACATAACTGCACATGGTAACTGGATAATAAACCTGAGTTCTCATATCATGCTCATCATGATCCTAAAATGTTTTGCCAAAGAGAAAGGCTGCTGACTCTATCTCCATTTTATAGATGTAGAAATGAAGGCAAAGAGAGATGAATTGATTTAACTTGCAGATAAATTGATTTACTGAGACTGAGCTAAAAATGGTCACAGTCCAATCACCTCCGCAAACTTGATAGCACAATACACCAGACAAGCAAGAACCAGGTCTTTGCCTAACACGTCCACCGAACACATTGAGATGTTTGTCTTTCTCTGGGGCAGGGATGTCACTTGCCGACACTGCTGGTAACACATGCAGGTGTCTCACACAGCTCTGCCCTGAGTCTGCGGCAGCTTGTACTGGATATTGCTGTGCAACAGCCTCTTCTCCTCCTTGTTTGATAGCTCTTGTGCTTTGTACACAGGCTTTATCTTTCAAAGCAAGCTGTCTTTTGGGTTGCAGGTGCCCTCTGTGCTGCATGGCTAGTGAGCGGCCAGCTTTGTGACAGCAGCGTGGAGCTCAGCCAGGGCATGCTGCTAATGTTGCTGCCTAAGTGTTTGGGGACCTATCCTGACCACAGAGGTTAAGATCTCGTTTTATGTCCCCTGAAAGGCTGTAGCTGTGGCAGCACCAACATCCTTGGTCAGGGTGATCTCAGGCAGACCTGTGTCATCCAAGTTGACATGCTGAGACCGGACTTCATCTCCACATACAGAACAACCTTTTCCTGTTAACAGGTCAGTCGAAGTGAGAGACGCTTGGATTAGAGATGACTGAGATCAGGGGAAAATATTGTTGTTGACAACTGCAGATGTGTTAGAATGAGAATGGGTTGCAGGAGGGTGCTGGGTTCAGTGAGGGCTTCTCCAGAGAGAGGATGCATGGAGCTCCTGCTCATAGCTGGTGGTCTGGCAGGTGAGTGCAACCCAAATCTGTCATCTTTCAGGTAAACACTCAAACTTTGGGAAGTCAAGATATCTGCAGCAGTTTGCTGGTAAACTTAATAAACTGCAAAATGTCTCCAGATTTTACTGCTGGGACTGGAAATCACTTCCAGGATCTTGACAATAAGAATAGCTAGAGCACCTAGAGAAAATTCCTTTGTGCTGTGCGTAAGGTGAAGTATTTCCACACACTGGAACCAACCTTTCGATTTGAACTCAGTACTTCTGCACGGTTCACCTTGGTGTTGTTACTGCTTCTGCAGCATCCATGTTCCAAGCAATAATAGGATTAATTGTTTTCTAAGCTGGTAGTACATCTTTTAACATATGCAGGAGGCAGGCAATAAATAACTGAAAGAAGCCTACGGAGCAGCGGCTCCCGCTGAGGATTTTACTGAGCATATAGAGAAATTGATTCTGTTAAACTTCGCTTGCTGGAGTGGAAAGTTAAAGAGAGAAAAAATGCTAAGAAATAGAGTGGTGCACAGGACTGTCATCTTCATTTTAGGATTCTCTCTATAAAATGCACACATCAGAGGCTTGGAAAGGCTTCCTAAGGAAAAGGAGCTTTGGTACAATGTCTCAGGGGCAGAGGGAACCACAGCACTTGACATGCTGTTTAAAAGGCTGAAGGAAATGCTTTAAAAAAGAATCGTCTGTTCCAGATCCTGGTTCAGGGTCCACGTGCAGTCTTTTCTCAGTCAGCGCTTGTGATGGAATCAGCAGGATGCCAAACTGAAAATGAAATGTCTGCAGGCTGTGAAATTTGGCCCTCGCTAGACTGAGGCTCTGATCTGGAGACTGGCACCGTTTGGGCAGATGGTTGTCCCCACAGACACCTCATCATCTCCAGCAGAGCCCTGGCAGTCTCTGGGAAAATCCCATGACTTTTCACACAGGAGAATGAACGAGAGGACCAGAAAGGTCCTTAATGGCATGAAAATCAATTAATCAAACAACTAATCTTTTAGTTGCTTCTTTGCAAGGGAGCTCCCTCCTCCTTCCTTAATGAAAGCTGCTATAAACAAGCTTTTTTCCAATATGTAGTTCATGCCGATGCTCTCCATGTGCCCCTTGTTGCTCTAAAGAGAGACCTCTGCAAGGTATGAGGTTTGATGCACAGAGTAAGTACCAGAATCAGGTCTGGATGCTTGCAGGCGTATTTTAAAGACAATAATCTCAATTAACTCAACCTGAGCCGTTCTAAATAGAGACAACTACCTTTTTTTGGTTTATTTTTTCTTCCTGTGCTTTTAAAGTGGGCAATAATAACAGTCACTCACAGCTATGATAGGCTCCTGGAGATGCCAGAAGGGTTTTTCTTCTAAAATAAAAAGCAGTGAAATGGAAGGTCCCCTGCTGCAAACATGCCCATAATTTGCTGTGCTCACATGGCTGATACCCTTGATTTCCTGGGCCCTGTTCCCAACCCTGGGATGGAAGGAGCACCCTTTAAATGTCCTCTCTTCCTCCTCCTCCTCTTTCCTGAGGTATTGGCTTGCAGTCACTGTGCCTAATTTGTAGCTTATCAGACGACGGATAGGAACAGTGGTCTAGCGAATTGGCTACTCAGGCTTTGGTCTACATCACCCTTCTGTTACTAACTTTCTGGATGCCCTAGATCAGGCCATGCAGGGCATGTCCCTGCAACCGTGTCTCCACGGCTGGCTGCAGGTAGACCTGTGCCCCTCTGTGCGCTGACGGGCGGCACATGAGACGTCTCCTGTCTGGGAGCCATTAACATGGTGCTGTGCCGGGGAGAAGGTCTCGGCTGAGCATGGCCCAAGCACAGCAGCGTATTCACAGCTTCCAGTCCCAAACAGATCCACATCCACCCAGTACAGGCAGAGGAGCGTGTGTCTGCCTGCACCTATCTATGTAGGCTATACCCTTAATCTCACTGCGTCTTGGTTCTGTCAAGGGGGTCTAATAGCCCACTGCATCATGGAGGTAGTATGGGATAAAAACCTATTAATCATTGCACAGTGCTGAGACAGATGGGTTTCATTCCCAGAATAAGTACATAGATAGACCATGATCATCTAAAGCTAACATTAACACATTGGTATCTGTGATTTACATAAGCTAATCCCTGAAACCACTAAATGGTTGCTAAAAGAAGAGTTTCTGGGCTATTAAGTGTTTAATTTGGCAGATACAATTCAGTCATGAAATGATCTGCTCTCCTGAAGTGACAAACATGAAGGGTTTTCATTGCCTGGCTTGTAATACAAGAACAGGAAGGGTTACTGTTAAAAATAAACAGGGTCCCTGAACGGACAGGCGTCAGGGAGATCTCCTCAAATGCAGAAAGATTTGGCTGGTTTAAACTGCAATCTGGCTAATGGCTAGGAAAGTCTTCCCCTAACTACAGAACTTACTGGCAAATCGTGTCTCACATTGTGGAGGAAGAGATTTATCTTGGAAAGGTATTAAAACTTCTGTTCCACTGTTGTCATCTGGGAAGATACAGTATTGATTGATCCTGGAGTTTTGTTTGATTGGTTGCATTGGTGATTACAATATTGATTTGTTTCACATGCTGTTTGTTCCGTGCACTGCTCTGTTGCAGCAAGAATTAGTCCGACTTGCCGCTTGCTGCATGTTTTTCATGAGCAGAATCAGGCAGAATTCATTTTTCACCAGACAGTCTTACAAAGTAATTAACTGAAAGGAGGCTGGTGAGAATTACTGAATTACCCAGGGAACACAGCAGAGTCAGAGGTTTTTTTAGGCATGTGTAAATAAAGAAATTTGCATTCTCCAAATATTTAAAGCAAATATTGTATTCGAAGGGAAGTGTGTAATTTGAAAAAAGTGCAGAAATACAATAATAGCTGCAAGCAATTTCAAAAACTTGCTGCCACAGCTAAGACAGAAGGGAAATCTGCAGAGTAGCTGCTGAGCTGCCCCTTGAAACACTGTGGTGAGGGAGGAAGAGGAGGTTGACTGCAAATTCCCATGTCAATTCACGCCCTGGCCTGAGATTTGCTAAATGGCTTGTCTTGCCTTGTCTTCATCTGCCGTTATCAGCGCTGTTGCCTTGGGCCTGAAGAGCTGATGTTCAGATGTGGGGGCGTACAAAGGAGCTGGTCTGAAACCAGAAGTCATTCTGTTCAAATTGTGCAGTGCCACATTGAATGCAGAATCCAAGTGAAGCCTCCGCCACTGGGAGGTCCTGAGCATTGCCTTGAGGTCACATGAATAGTTTCTGTAATGACCACTTATGTCCCCAAACGGGAGGGTCTGCTCTCCCATGATTGGAGAGGGGCACGTGTCATTAGAGACTGTCATAGGCTCCTGCAGAATAAGTTTTGAAGATGAATTTTAAGCACTTGCTCTTAGTCATCCCATCTGGTATGAGATACTAATTAAAAAAGTGAGACATTTCTAGGCCTACATGTGTAATTTGGGAAGAAATAAATGTACTCCAAATGTGAGACAGTGTCGCATGGTGTTGCTGTTGCACTGAACCAAATTTTCATCGGTACTGGATACCATAATTAATTGCTATGCTAATTGATATACTCCAGAGCACATCTAGAGTCCTTGGTTTTTTTCCCACTGGTAAAACTCAAGACAGGTGAAAATGACTTATCCTCATTTGCTTGACTTCTTCCCGACTGGAAAGAATTAAGAAAGAGCAAAGCAATGAGAGCCTCAGAGGTAAAAGTCACACTTTGAATAAACCTATTTCCAGTAATGCAGAAAAAGGTAAACAAAGTAGTAAGAGAAAGTGCTGCTTTTCAGTGCTTAAAGTGTGTGTGTGTGTGTGTGTGCATGTGTATATAGGCATATGCTGGGGAGCAGGAGGGCATTAAAAAAAATGCCTAAAATTTAGCAAAATGAAGAGAAAACCTTTCAGTTTTAAAGCACTTTCTCGTCTTTAACAGCTGCTGAGATGAATGGGACAGGATAACAATTCGGTTGCTGATTTTCTTCACAAATATTTCTGTGGGGAAAATCCCTAAATTCAAACAATTGTGCCTTTTGCACAGGGATTAATCTTAAATTTAATACATAGTTTATAATTATCAATCCATCCCAATATAATTTTTTATGTCTTGAGTGTTCAAAATATAATGCTTTCTGTGAATTTTTAAAGTAGTCATAATATTAATTCATAACGAAGATTGTTAGGGCCACTTACCTCTCTGTTCTGCTAATTCCGGTTAGGAGAGGACTGGGATTAGAGTCCCCTAATGTTGAAGGGATTGCTAGAGGGTCATGAGCGATTTGCTGCCGTGTGCCAGATGGATCTGTGTATGCTGGGAAATGGAACTCATTAGTGGTGTCTAGTTTTTGCTTTTGAAATTTCTTCTTTTTATTTTTTTCAACAAATATTTGACATTTTACTGAAAAAGTAAAACTGAAAATTGACATCTGAAATCTGGAGGGGTTTTTTTGCCTGAAAAGATTGAGTCACATCAGATTAGTTGGGGAAAAAAAAAAAAGAAAAACTGAGTTGTGATTGGATACCTGAGAAAAATAAAAAAGACAACTTTAAAGAAGAAGGAACCATCGATGAGAATTTTACTTGTCAAAACCCCTACATTTTTCTGAAAAATATCCACCGAACTTTTTGTTGAACTGTGCTGGAAATGCAGCGTGGCACTGAGTGGGGACTGAGACGGGCAACATTGCCTCATTGCAGGGAGCTTGGCATTTGAGTGGGGGCTGTCCTGGTGCTGGTGCCCTGTGGGGATGTGGATGTAGGTCACGTCCTCTCTTCCACAGAGATTTTCTACTTTCCTGTGGCCATCAACGCATCCTAGTCCTAAGATCCAAACGCTCACAGTGCAGGTCTGTGTTCCTATACAGACCTATACAGATTGTTTTCCTATACAGAACTTTTACAGAAGAAGTGAAATGGCTTGTAATTTTTACATAAACCTGTTTGTCGCAGCATGCCATTTGTGTACCCCAATGCACGTCTCCTTCGCTTGCAATATAATGACCGTCTACGCAGTTACATTTTCCATCACCCAGCTGCCAGGACAAATGCCCAGTTTATAGATAGAGGCAGATATTGCATCTGGCTATCCACGAAAATATGCTTCGTAAGAGAGAGCTTTTATTGTTCTGAGAAAGCAATTGTATTTTAACGAAGGTCACCCCTATGCAAGGTGAAACTGCTGTGCGGCATCTCTCCAACCCAGAAATCAATTCATATTGCTGCTTTCCAGGGCAAGTGCAACTTGGGCTTGAAATTCATTCTCCAAATCTTTCAATCAAGCTTTCCTGATCATTATAATACATAGAGATCTGCTGTGCCATGGCTGTATGATCATTAAATTGGGGGAAAAACTGCTACTGCGCATATGTTGACAACCAATTTATTCATTGCAAAATAGTGAAGCATTGAGTATCCATTCCGTGTCAGTTGGAGGGCACTGTGCTATATTTGTTGCCATCATCATTATAAGGGTTACAAATGATCTACCTGGAGCTCAGCATATATCTTCTAGGATGAAGTGTCAACACAAAGATAATAGGGGTGAATTTAGAGTACAGCTTTAGGTACGCTTGCCGCTTTGCACTGTAAGTCGATAGATGTTGGTTGGAAACCGTGCAAAAAGAAAGTAGTGGAAGAAAAGTCTGATTCAGTAACCTCACTTTAGGCATTTTTGTTTGGAAGCCGGTTGTTTACCCTGCCCAACACTGACAGCAGCTAAGTACAGTAAAAGTGATCTTCTTTTGAAGAAAATTTCTTGTCCTCATCTTCTTTTGTGGTGTTGTCGTGAGGAAGTACATGGAAGGAATAATCAGGAGACCAGATGGCATTTTGAATAGTGGGTCTATTCAGACATTTTCAAATCTCTAATTGGTCATTGGTTTTAAATGTTAATATGCTTCACTAGTAAATCATTTCTATTCTTTCTTTTTGATGTTTGCAAAGAATTATGAAAGAAATAGATATATTACTAAGAGTGGTACCAAAAAATCAGCATTCAAGCAATGGTGCTAAGCAGTGACTATGAACTCCAGCAAGTGTGAATAGGATGACTGCCACTCAAACTGATTAACAAGTGACAAGCTGAAGAGAAATGCAGGGACATGTTTTTTGTTGTTATAAACTGGCAAAGCTAGAATGAATTGGGTGGAACTATGCTGATTAACACCAGCAGAGAATGCAGTTTGATGTCTGTCGTTATATCCTTGCTTCATACCGCATTTCTTGCCTGGAGGAGAATGCATCAGGAGTGTCTCCTGCAGTACAGCAGGAGGGAGCTTGTACAAATGGGTTTAGGTCAAAACAAATAGATCTGAACTTTCAAAGGACGTGCGTGGTATTAGAGTGTGGATGAAATGCTGTGGTTTTTTTGCTTGCTTAACATGCTGACTTAGGTAGGAAGTCATGGTGAGAAGCACATCTAGAGAAGGCAAGTCAGGATACATTCCTAAAAAGTGCTCTCTCGGTACATTATCTGATGGTATGATGATAGGTTATGTGATGGTAGCCATCTGGTTCATCCTCGTTTAAAATGTTACGGGTGCTGGAGGAGGAGACGGTATCTACAGAGCAGAGCACTGGCCTTGCTGAGATACGGCATTTCTGCTAGAGAGAAAGTTGCAGATGTGAAGCTGTGCTCCACTGGAAAGATAAAAGTGAGGAAGCAAAAGGAAGCCAATGAAAGGATGAGAAGGAAACTCAGGCTGACATTACTGAAGGAAACTGCTCAAAGTTGCTGTTTCTTTCTAAGAATACATTCTTGGGGAACTTTCTGGTGAAATGCTGTCTCTGTGCCCTGTTGTGACCCAGATTCTCTCTTACAATATCTTTTGATTTCAACTGGAAGCCTTCTGTAAAGAAGCATTTGGTAAAGTTTCTGCCTACAGACTGTATGAGACACAAAAGAAGGAATGAAAGACAGTGAAAGGAGAAAGGGCTTGAAAAAGGAGCAGGTGCAGGCAGTGTACCAAGATATAGAATGGAGTAGGGTCTGCCTTGGTGGCCGTATATGGAGTGGTTTTCTGACCATATGATGGCTTCTGAGTCAAATAAAATACCAAACACCAAATTGGTAACTGTAGATTTAAAGCGGATACCCATGCCCGCACTGCCAGCATTGGAGTGTGGTGAGAAATACCTGCAGTACCTCTGGGAAGGATGGTGGGCGCTGACACTGCCCTAAATAGAGCAGGTTAATGGAATAGCATTAACACAGCTCTGAGGAGAGGCAACAGACCCAGGGTTAAGTTACAGTTTACAGCAGAGGAAAAGCGAAGGAGGTGAAAACCAGACAAGCTTACCTTGCCAGGTCTCTCTCTTTGAATTTAATATGCACATCCATCACCGAGGCCTCTGACTGCTGGCTATTTAAGACACATTGAAACAGCAAGGTCCTCAGTGGACTGTAGAGAAGCTTTGACACTGGTGAGGGTACAGGGAGCAATGCTTGGGATGGACTTTCTTGAAGGGAGTGTTAGTGGTGGATATGTAGTAAAGCGGAGATGGCCAACTAGGAGATGTTGCCTGCACAGCAAGGAAAATAAAGCTTTGGAACTGCTTGCCTTTTTCAGCTTCTTTTCTTCAGCAAGCAATCCTTGCTTTGTTCCGGCCACAGCAATCTCCAGTCAATCACTGCCAAGGTGTATGGAACACTTCAGTGTCTGGGTTGAACATTTCTACAATTTAAAATGTTTCTGTGTATGTGAGTCAACAATAGTGCCTTAAAGAAGCTGAAAGATGTCATATGCGCTTGTTAAAGCATCTTGTTTCAGAGACACTTGGATCCACAGGGGTTCTTTGCACTTTTCATCATGCGGTTGACAAAATAGGATCAAGCTATACCAAGAAACAGCATCAACTCTGAAAAAACCATCATCACTATATGGGAAGCGCAGATGGTGCTTTTGGTACTTGGTATTATAGCTGTTTTTAAGTTTATTGGAGAAAAATATGGATTTCTAAATCTTACACCTGCATGCTGAGAGGAAGCATATGTAGGGACTCAGTGAATCCCTTGGTTTATTCTGAGTGGATTGTTACACGCTCGGAGCTGGAGTTTGTTTTCTCACTCACCATGAGCAGTATTTAATTCTGGAATGATTCTGCTGAAGTCAGACACAGGCACAGTGGAAGATGAAAAGGACGTATGGCTTCTGTCCTGTGTATTAATGGTCTGGTTGCAAAGATAAAAAGCATATACAATTTTTTCTTTCGTGTACCCTGTGCATATGCTTGTGCATGCATAGACACACCTGCACCCAAATGTGCATAACTGTATTTGATGCATTTTTGTACAGTGATGTCAGCAGGGTAAACAGAGCAGCTTACAGGGATTAGATCAGAAAGATTCCTAAAAACAGCTTCTTTGCAAGAGTAACAGATCAAAGCTGGCTGGATGTTTAAATACAACTTCATGCAAATATCTGTGAGTTAGTGTCCCATCACTGCCTCTGTGCCTTCTGTCACTACTTTCCATGCTGCTGAGCCTGACTGGTACCTTACCTTGTTTTCTGCAAACATGGCATATATGGTTTCCTTTGACATTGCTAGGGAAGCTGTGCCCCCAATTTGTTGCTGGTCCTCTCAAGACACTTTTGGAATTGTAATGTTTCTTTTATGTCATCCTTTTAGTTATATTTCTTTGCCTGTTTCTGTGTTTCTTCCTGAATCTTGCACTTTCTGAAACATCTTTATGTTTCATAGAAGGGAAGCACAGAGTTATGCTCAACACCCTAAAACTTAGATCTTCTCAGGCATGGCCTCACTTCCGGCATGCAGAGAGGCATGTACTTTTGCACTGTAATTTATATGTGACACTATCCCTTGGTCCGAGTAGGTGGATAGGTGTGTCCGCGTATCTTTGTGTACTCTCTTCTCTCTTTCTACTCTTACCAGACTTGCTCTAGGATGCTCAGATAGCTGAGCTAGCTTAGACCTGGGTTCAGCGCTCTGATCCACCACAAGCTTCTTGGGACTCTCTTTGCCTCTGCTTCCAGCTGGAGAATAAGATCACTTCTCTAACTCATAGGTGTGCTGTAAGAATCAACTGTGACCCTGTGTTGGGGAGAGCCACGTGAGTACACCGTCATGCAGGTAGGTTGCTCACGGAGCCCTGTCTGCATGGAAACTTCTTTCCTGTTCCTTGATATTCTTGCTGTGATCTTGCTGCAGCCTGTGAAGAACACGATTCTCTCTCACAGCTGGTCCTCCTCAGCCATGCTTGTAACGTGAAGGATGCATTTTGGAAACTTGCTTTTTATCTGCAGTAAGGAAAACAATTCTTATTCTGAGGCGCAGCAAATACACTGGCTTCACCCACAAGCACGATAATGCAAGAGAACTGAAGATCCTCCTTCTACCATTAAGAGCCTGCTCCTTGTGAGAAATGCAGTTTTAAGTTTGCCCTTTCAACAATGCAGTGGGAGGCCAAAGCAGATTTTTCTTGTTAAGTTTTTACCTGTTTTGTGAGCTTTTAGATGGCTTTTTGACACCGGGAGCTAAAGGGCAGAAATATCAAATAGTCGCTCTTCCCCCATGCTAGAATGTCACATTCTTTCCTCCTTGGGCCGTGCGATCTGCAGGCAGGATGTTTGCATAGTAAGTGCCATGTCAAGTCAAGGTTAAAACAGGATTATTTATTCCTTTTTCCAACTCAGGATCAAAGTACAGTGCACATTGTAGGGAAATTACATTTGAAACAGCTGAGTTCAATTACCTTCTCAAATAATTGTCAGGAACATGCAGTTGCTTTTGAGGTGGAGGGTATTACTTACAGGAAAATCTGACCTTGGACATACTCACATGGCCCTCGGATTTCAATGCGTGGCTCTTCAGGCAGAATGTAAATCCTGCTGAGGGTCAAATCCAAGCTGCTGAATAGCAGCATCAGTCAGTCGGGGCCAGATACTGCCAACTAATCAGACATCCTGCCATTGGGATCTCAGAAAAAGGACTTGCGCCAAGCCTGCCTGAGTGTAGTTTGCTGCTGTATTTTGGCTTGTATGTCCTGGCCATGACATATCCTGAGGGTTAGTGCAGTCCAGCTCCGCTTGTCCTCCAAACTGAGCTCCTTGTCAGGGAATTGAATGTTTTGAAGCATTGGGTGGCCATGTGAGAAACCTGCCTGCCAGCTTCGGCTGCGCCGCCTGCGTCCAGGGGAGCGGGGCTGCGGGACCGCCGGTTAGCACAACTGCAGAGGCATCGCTCTTGCCTGTGAGTTTATATCTTGGTTCCAGAATTGCACTGCTCTATTTGTTCCTCCCAAGGACAACTTTTAAACTTCCCTGATGCCAGTTCCAAGTGGGTGGAGCGGTGGCAAAAGAAGCTGCTTTGATTTAAGCGAGTGAGGGGGCAATGCTACTCTGTCTGCCTGATTATTTATCTCCCTAGTTACACACAGCACTTGCTTTATCTGGAGTGATTCAAGCATATCATAACCTCTTGCTTTAGCTCTTTTATCATGCTGGCTTGCTGCTACAGTTCAGTCAGAAATCTGTCCTGGCCTCTGCAGAGCGGAGGATGTCGTCTCATTTTACTGGGATCCGATGCGCCTCACCCGTGTTTTTTCAAGTTTCCTGTGTATCATGCGTAAGACTCAGAACTGTATTGGATGCTTTTGGGCTGGGCAGAATAGGCTCTAACAGTATTAAAAACCTGCCTCCAATGTCATCTAGAGATAAATGGGTGCGAGGACAGGTGCTCAGCAAGGCTTGCTGTGTCCTGGAGCATGCTGTCTCTGTGAATGCAAACAGCATCTCATTGTGCTCAGGGATTCTCAGAGAGACCAAAAACTTTGATTGATTTTAGCGTGAGCAGCAGCAGACTCATGTTTTTTCTTGATCACCCTGCTCTACTATGATGCATTCACACATACTAACACTAGAAGTGATGTATGTGAGATCTGAGCTCAGATTCTGGGTCAGTGGAAATCCTGAAGTCAGTATGCAGTCTGAATTTTGCATTATTACAGTGAAACCCATTACTTCTCTCCTTCTCAGGTACAATTACGTCTCCCACACCTGGTGCCTCTCATTACTCCCCAACATTTTTTGCCATGTGTAGGAGATTGCATCCTTATCACCGGCTCTGGTTAAATTTGGAATTGCCTGAAGGAATGTGGGATACAGTATCTCTTGGATGGTCCTTTTGGAGATGATGTCTAATGAGACTGTGATGTACAATGTAGAAGAAAGAACATATCGACTAGACTGTCATTGAGTTTTTGGGAATAAGTGAATGACATAATGAGGGGAGGATCATCTAATAGTGTAGTCCTTCATATGTGTCCCATGAATTCTTGTGTGTTGCACATGAGTCCATGCATATGAAGTGCATGGAGGTGGACAGAGAGTGTACTTTCCGTGTTGCCAGATGTCTCTGCTGCTCCTTCCTTCTCACAATCTTCCCCCGCTCCAGCGTGGTGTCCCTCTGACGGGATGCAGTCCTTCACGAACTTCTCCAACGTGGGTCCTTCCAACAGGCTGCAGTTCTTCCAGAACTGCTCCAGTGTGGAATCTCTCCATGGGATAGTCCTTCAGGAACAAACTGCTCCAGAGTGGGTCCCTCATGGGCCACAGGTCCTGCCAGAAAACATGCTCATACGTGGGCTCCCCTCCATGGACTGCAGCAGCCTGCTCCAGTGTGGTCTCTCTGTGGGCTGCAGGGTGGATATGTGCTCCACTGTGGTCCTTTATGGGCTGCAGCGGGACAACCTGATTCACCATGGTCTTCTCCAGGGACTGCAGGGGAATCTCTGCTCTGGCACCTGGAGCATCTCCTCCTGTCCTTCTTCTGGCCTTGGTGTCTGCAGGGCTGTTTCTCTCACATATTCTCACTCCTCTCTCTCATCTGCTGTTACACAGTGTTTTTACTCTCTCTTAAATATATTATCACAGAGGCACTACCAACATCACCGACAGGCTCAGATTTGGGCAGTGGTGGATCCATCTTGGAGCTGGCTGGAGCTGGCTCTGACCGATGTGGGGGCAGCTCCTGTTGTCTTCTCACCAAAGCCACCCCTGCAGCCCTGCCCTCCCTCGACCAAAACTTTGCCAGATAAACCCAATATACCAGAACAGAGAATCTTGATTAGAACATCCTGTAGTTTTGGATTTGCCAAGGACATTTTAATTCTCTTGCTGGAAAGTGTCCAGCCAGCAGGAGTTTTGGAAGCTTAGTTTGTATAAAAAAAAATAATCATTTTTGTGTGTGTGTGTGTTGGAGGGGGGCGGGCAGCAGAGAGGTGGTAAGTAGCTGGTGCCTACTTGTTGTGGCAATTCCTTCCACAGACAATGTACCCAGAGCTGGGGTTTCACTTTACAGCTCCTGAACTGAGGGTCGAGAAGAGGTGGTTTCTCCCTCTTTGTGCATCTCAAACTTCAGGGAGAAGAATTGATTTAATTTCATCTCGTCTGATCCTGATTAATGAAAAGTCATTTCTGCTAGTTCTGGGCAGAAAAAATAATCTTTGACTATTTTGTAACTTTGCAGATATATGTAGGTGCATGGCAGGAAGTTCTATAATTCTAGAAATTATGACAAGGCATCCATAAAGATGAGGCTGAACCCCTATGCAGCAGCATTGTAGCTTAAAGGAACGTTATTTAATACCTATTAATGGAACTGCTGAAGCATAAACACTCTCAGCTCAAACAGATTTTGTTAACTCCTTTGTGCTGGCAGTTTTGGAGTGGGATGGCAGACCATTCACAGCTGTCTGTCAGGATGCTCTTCTCTTTGTTCAGTACAAGAGTTTGTGTCATGGGGGTGAGAGCCAGGCTGGTAGGCAGGAGGAGAAATAGCAGGAGTACATGGGCAGGCAGCAGCCCTGCCAGAAGGCAGGAGCCCTTTTCCAGGCTTAGTCCTGGTGTCCCCTGGGCCATAGAGAAACTGCACTTGCAGCTGTGATTGCAACACAGATGTTGCCAAATAGTTCTTGTTCATCACATTTAATAGGGAGGGACTTCAGCCTCCCTGTGAGGGATGCTGGATGTTTGGGCACTGCAGTCCCTGCCTTGCAATTGCTACCAGCTTTGGTAGAGGGAAGCAGTGCGGGGTCACCCCTTGTGCATGTACAGAGGCTGAATGTCCTGCTCAATGGTGAACCTTTAACGCAGCACTGCTGAGCTTTCCAAATAGACACTGGAGAGAGAGGTACCACCAAGGGGCGATCCAGTACAGGCAAGATTGGGACCACTTCTTGGGGTTCCTGAATCTTTGCAGGGGTTTTAAAGACCCTAGAACTAACAGTCCAGTAACCCAGCTGTCTCAGTTAAGCGTCTCTGAAGTTCCTTTCCTTTTATTCTAGTTTCATACTGTTTACTCATGGGTTCAAAGATCCTGGGTACAGCCCCTGCACATCATGGGACTGGCATACAAATAATTGCTATTTAAAAGGAAGAACAATGCATGTTGGATAATTTGCATGCAGATTTTTGAGTAGTTATGGGACACAAGGATATCTTTTCATGCCATTCTTTGAAACACAGGATTAAAAGAAACATAGAAGTTGAATTTCCCAGGCAATAACATGACTCCAGAAGTCAAGGCTTAAGAAAGTACAATTGTTAACATGAAATTGATAATAAATGAGAGTGAGCAATTTTATAATCCATTTGCTTCTGGGGCATGCCTACACAAGAAATGTAGTCAAATTGTTCTGGAGACTGATTTAATTAAAATTGGTACAAACTCCCTGTGTGGACTCTAAGATAGGTTAGGTTTGCATTGTGCTGTGAAGTGTGATTCTTGGCATGTGCAGACAGGCCACAGATTGCTAATTATAACAAGTGATGAAGCTGCACCAGGTCAGGTTTCTGCCATGCAGTATCTAAGCACAAGCTTATATGGCATGCACCAAAATCTGTGCTGTGTCCTCTGCCTGCCAAACCAGTCATTTGAATGTAAGAGTCATACTTCAGTGATCTTTAAGAAACACTGAAGTAAAACAGTGACAAAGAGCAGCAAAAATATGTTGATCATGGAGCTGGGGCTTGTTGTAGGACCAGACCTTCAGCTCTGTCAGTGGCAGCTCAGGCAGAGTTTTCACATCATGCTGCAGCCAGATAGGAGCTTTGTTTTTCTTGGGGGTGCAACTTTTTAAAACTGAAGAGGTGCTTTGACTTCCTGCCATTTCCACTTATGCCTGAAGAACCGCTCTGGAACACTGCTCAGCAAAGCAGAAGGCTGTCTCCAGTAACACCCGATCCCCAGATTTTCCATTTGAAGGCTGGGAAAGGCCTTTTTGCATCCCCAGGGTGTCATCAGAGGAGTCATGAGCTTGTGGGCAAGAGGAGGGATTGAATCTGAGTGTTGTGTGCTTGCCTTCTTCGGAGACGAACTGTCTCCGTCTAGTACTGGAGCACTTGGGATCAAAAGCTTCCCTTACACAGCCTGCTGCCTGAGCCTGTTCAACAAAGCGCAAGGATGGTTTCTGGCTCGTCTGTTCATTCAGGCTTTTAATTAGTTACCACCTATTCTCATGGTGAGGAGTTGCTGCCTGATGTTATTGAGGTACTTATTCGAGCATTCACGTTTATGTGAATGCATTCTTTTTGTATTGGATTTCAGGCAGTCACAAGCTGCAGTAAGGAATTAAGTGTCATGTAAAGAAGAAATGTGACCCATTGATCAAGATGCGCTGCTCCACCAGTCTATCCTGGCTGTGAATTGGCTATTGTCTCAGCTACGGAGCCTGGTTTTTAAGCTGGAGCTACAGCAGCTCATGCTTTGAGGTCTGGAGGTCCTCAGAGTGACCCATTCAAAAAAGACCCAATGTTTGCTTTTTCAAGCATCCGTATTCAGAATTACAGGTGTTTATACAAGGCACACACATAAGCTACAGCCACACATTACTGAAATCCTTGCACTGGTCCTGTCATCACGGTGCCGCACAATGTTTCCTGGGTGGGCATATGCACTGCTTGACAGCTTCCAAAGAATTGCACTGCAGGCATGGACACCAGACAGGTGAGGACATGTCCCACTATACTGAAAACAAAATCCTTAGAAATACCACAACAGATAGAAGCGCTCAGCAGCTTCTTACCTGCTCCCACAGTGCAGCAGTGCTGCAGCTGGGTCTGCCATCACTCCACACCCACATCGGAGGACAGGGCATGACCAAGTAATCACAAACAAACTCCAAAGTCATCGAGACATAATCAAGGAATATATTTTTAACCGGAGAGTTGAAACAGAGATAAGGAGCAAGCAAGACGCAATCTATTTCCCCCTTTAAACTTGTTGCACACAAGGGAGCAGATCTTCCCGTGATGTAAATCAGCATGGCTCCACTGACTGGAGACAACAATTGTAATTTATCCTGCCTGAGGGCCTGCACAGAAGGTGCTTGATGTTCCTTGCAGCCCAGTGGAGACCTGTGGCATTGAGAGCAGGCGTTTGAGCTCCACTGTCCTCTGGAACAATTTGCAGTACGGGCAACTGATAATTACAAACACTTGATAAATCTCCTTCAGAGAAACGGAGGAGTTTGGTAAGACGCTTGAGTCAGTGATGGCTGATTTCACTTCTTGTAAGAAAGCCGTATTTCTGCGATTTTGATCTCAGCACAAAGGCACCATGCAGCAATACTATGGAAGAGGTTCTGAGGGTTCAGCCGAGCTTTAAAGTATTTCAAGGATCTTCTTTGTCTTGTGGAGATCAGTGGGATCCTTTCCAGCTGAGCTGAAAAGCCCGGGGCAAACAAAAGGAACCTATTTCAAGCCATTTTTGTGAGAACAATACCTCTCTGCAACACCTGACACCTTCTGCAGCTGGCAAATACCATTCCCTATCAGCTACCTTATCTTTTTAGCAGTGTTTGGCCACCTACACCTGACCACCAAATTTCCACTCTGTTTGCCTCTGCTGACGTTTATATGACAAAGAGCCACTAACTGCTCTTTTGTCAGCACAAGAAAGTTGAGCACAGGAGGAGACAAATATGATGGGCACCCCAGAGCAGCACTCAGAGGTATGCTGCTACCTGTGTATCCAGCCTCTGTAATGGTTATATTGAGCTCAGAAAATGGTTATATTGAGTTCAGAAAAAAAATGCTGCCGGGTGTTTGGAATGATTTAACTCTCTTGTTCCTGGGACAAAAATGGATGCTGTTATATACTAACTCCTTTCTCTGCTGGATGTTTTATTATTGTTAAAGATTTCAAAATACTGTGACATAAAGGAAAAACAGGGCTTTAGGCATGGGCTTTTCTGTCAGGTCTATCTAGATATCACTTGTGTTGCCCTGTAATTAGCAACCAGTGAGCACAGGAATGGAGCTGATAGTCTCTTCTTCCTTGTCTTACTGTCTCCAGTCATGGGTGGGGATTTCTGGGTCTGGAAATGAGCAGGAGAGAGGACAAGGAGAAGGTCCTGCCTGCAGAGCTCAGCATGCGAGTGGAGCTTTCTGGACTTCCCCTGTTCTTCCCTTGTACTCTCCAGAGTCTGGATTTCCTAGGCAGCTGTATATATACACATCTTGCTGGCTGGTGCACACCACTGGGGACGGCATCTGACTGTGGTCTTCAGTTATTCTGCTGGTGGGCCTGTGTGAAGTCTTGCATTAACAGTCACACAGCGCCTTGCCCTCCTGTGTACCTGAGAGTCCTGCTGGGGAAAGGAATTGTGGTCATTTCTCACTTCATGTCTGGTAGCACTGGAATGTGGCTTTTCGTTAGAGTTCCTGTGATCTGCCAGCTTCAAGGAGCTGAAGAACTTAAAGCAGTTTAACAAAGACTGCTATCCCCCAGGGACGGAGCTGCCCTGAGAGGCAGTTGATAGTGAAGGGTTTAACCTTGAATTCTATACCTAAAGAATCGTGGGGGCTTTCTGAGTTTATGAGTCTGGAAAGCAGTCAACAGGATTAACTTACCGTGTTCACTTGTGACGGAGAGCAAGGCTTTATAATGATACATCCATGCCTAGTTAGAGCTGGTGTTTATTAAAGATCAGTACAATTTTGCTAAGAGGTTGTTAGAGTAAAATGCATAAGGAAAAAAATTATACTGCAAACAATAACAAGCTCCCAGAATTGCCTTGAACTGTGCAATTGAGATTCTCAAGTACTGTCAGATCATCTCTGCATAAGACTGAACTGCTGACCTTTGTTTAATTACAATATATTTATGAAATGGAGCAACATTCCTAATTGCTTGTGTATGCTTGCATTACATCTTTTGTGCAATGTCTTTATTCAATTTGAATAAATTTTCATTAAAATGATGAGAAAATGATTTATTTTGCAACCATTGGACACAGAGATCACACTGTACTTATAGCTTGTATGGGATTTTGGAGTCCTCACCACTCACCTGTTTGTAGTAAAAAACCATTGCTGAGCAAAAGCAGCCTTTCTGGGAAGGGGAGCCCTGCAGAAACACAGTGAAATTGTGGTTCAGCTAAGATAATTCCATTTCAGTAAGCTCAAGACTTTCCTCACAGTTAACAAGTAAACCTGCCCAGGCATTGATGTTTGAAGGTTGCATTAGGATCTCCTGTATTGTTTTCAGAGTGTTTTTCTGGATATCCATGGTTAAAAATTTAGCAGACTTGCCTAGCTGCAGGTTAGTGAAGTATGAACTTTTCCTGAAGCTTTTTAGAAGCTGAGGTACACTAAAAATTCCCTCTAGCTGCTCTGCACTCCTGAAGCAGGAGTATGGAACAGCTGAAAGCCTTGCTATTTTTGGACATTTTGGAGAATGCCATTTTGCTAAGGGTTTGGGCGCTGGATCTCTGGTCTTGGAGGCAAAGTGAGACGGGTGTAAATGAAGTCATTTCACCATCACTGCAGTCATTGATTGCTCTGCAAACCCCGTGCTGTTGGAAACTGCAAGCACACAGGGAAGATGGGGAATGTGATGTGGAATCTGCTGGTGAGTGAGTGGCAGAGTGTGGCTGTGCCGCTGTAGGAATCAAAGATCAGAACAAGCACTGAAAGCTAATCCATAAGATGATCGATGCGATAAGAATTTATCGGGATGATGAAGTATGTGAGGTCTGTGTGGTCTGTTACAATTATTGCCATATGAATAACCAAGGCGGATTATGGGTGTTGGTATTCACAGCCATGCTATGTGGTACATGCATGTCAGCACTACTGACAGCGTGGAGAATTCAGCAATGATCAATAATTTCCAATTATTTGGCCCTAATCATTATCATTTAGAGACACAGAATAGTCATAAATAATTAAAAGGTTTTGAAAACATGCATCATAGAATTACAAGATTTGCTTTTCAGGGCCACATTAAATTGCCTGTCTAGATTGCCAGGTTGTGGACAGTGGCATTTTACATACCTGTAGCATCCTTCACATTCCCTACTGGGAAGTCTTGCAGATTTTAACAAATTTGCAATCGAACTAGAAGGAACAAACCCAAAGCCATTCCAGGCAGACCTTTGAGATACTACGATTTGAAAATGCAGCTCAGAGCTAGGAAAGGGCAAAGAGTTTTGCAGTAAAATACTGATTCTCCAGAGAAATCTACAAGGGGGGTTTGGAAACTGCAGCAGCTAAAAGAGGGTTTTTTTCAAATGGCAATAAAGCACTTGGAGTATCCGTGTAACTTTTGTGAAGAAAATCTGTCTCTGGAAGCTGCTGCACTTGTCTTTGAATGAGTTATTGTCTCTTAGCAAGCTTTAGGGTGTTGTTGAAATCCTTCCTTGCAAAGCTCGAGGGATGAAGACAACCGTTGTAAGGATCGCACTGCAGTCATCCCTATGAGACCTGGCACTGGGGAACAGGAGAGCAATGACAGCCAGTGTTTTCTAGGTCCAGAACTGCTGTCCTTGTTTCCCATAATTTCCAACGTAATGAGCATCTTAGTGTCAGGTAGGTTTTAAAAAGAGTTGCTCTCTTAAAAACAAATAGTCACTGCCAGCAGGGTTGCAAGCTGGGACTACTAAAAGATGATCTGATGAGGATAGTTAACTGCAAATGGGATGTGGATTTCACTCTAATAGTTTATCAACAGGAGCTTTCTGAAAAGCTCTTAAATGTGCTGCCAAATCCAGTTTCCAAAGCAAGGAAAGTAATACGAGTCCAATATTGTTAATGTCAGTGGTTTCTAGTTAATTATCTGTTACCTGAAAAAAATCACTGAAAAGCACAAAGCATTGTTTAAGCCTTGCTTTGGGTCTCTTTATTCAGCTACTATGCTCCTTTGTTATAAATATATTTTCCTCCTCAAAGTCCTTTAGCTCTCGTAGTAGACTCTACAGGATATATTGTTCTTTTAATACATCCAGAAGACACATCTGCAGTTAAAGGGAAAATATAATTTTAAAAATGTATATGTGTGCCCAGGTTAGTACTTCCTGAAAGAAGAGAAACCCTATAAGGGAAACAATAATGACTTATGTTGCTCAAACAATTATTTTGTCTGCCTTCTATTTTATTTTGAACTCCCATTTAAGCAACCCTGTAAGTCTTCTAATGCTTGATATCTACTCTTCAGACATAATGTTCCCCTGCTGCCTAGTTGAAGCAAGGAGAAAAGAAGCCTCATGTTCCATATGTTTATTGAGGGAACTTTTTGTGTGTGCAGTTCACATAAAATTGCATCCATTCGGTTCATGATCCATAGTGCAATTCCATTAACAAAGCAGCACTCTACCTTTTGTGTGTGGTGTTATGCTTAAATCCCATTCCTGTCGTCTTTTCTCCCTTAAAAATAGAAGTTTTGCAGGTGATTTAGTTTAGTTCATTTCCAGTTCGGTTCTATTTTCTTTGTTTGTAGCCCAAATAACTTTTTAGAAAATATTTGATAGAATCATTTTAATTTTTCTGTTCAAGATAAAACTTGTACTGAAAGTAAAATGCATTTATTTGGTCAAAATTTTCAGTATATAAAATGGGAAGTTGATTTTTTTTTTCCCCCACTTGCTTTCACTGTTTTCCTCCCTGCACCTCTGAGAGCAGAGATACCATTTCTGTAAAATACGAAGAACACACATGGCATTATGTGCCATTTCTATATATCGCCAAGGGCTCCCTGTGCATACAGGATTTATAAAGCTCTTGACTCAACCTGCAAGTGTGTATTCTTCCAAAACAAGGACAAACAATGGCCTAGCTCAAAACTTGCTAAGACAGGAGCACATTTTTCATAGGTGCCTTAGAATCAACAGTTCTTCTAAAGCCAGTGACCACTGTTTCTGACTGAGCTTGTTGAATTTAATGTTGCGCTGTGTTGTTGCTTCACAAGGACATCCCTGAGGAAGCCCTCTAATAACCTGTGATATCTAGAAATTACACATTCAAAGTAAGGCATTCTGCCTTAGCAGGCCTACCCCAGCAAGTGTCCAGCAAGGACACTCTACAGGATTGGTGAGGTTTAATGAATGGGACCGAGTTCTCCGTTGCAATACAATGGCTGGACCAGAGACCAGAAACTCATTTGCCATCCAGTTTACAAAAAGTCTGTCGGTGGCTAGGCTGCTTGCTGCCTGAGGTACTGACAAACACGGTCTTGTGGTTTCTACATGCTCTCCAGCCATCTGCTCACAACCTCTGCATCTCTCTGGTGGCAGGGGCCATCCTTTCTTCTTGTGCTTTCTACAGCACCTGGTGCGGTGAAGTCTCGGGCCATGGAAAAGCAAGAGTCATATAAATGACAGGAATAAGCTACCTCACTGAGCCTGCCTGTTTGTGCCTTTATGTCATAAAGCCTGTGGGTTTTTTAGGGGTAAAGGAGGAAACTGGAGGAAATCAAAGGGAACAAAAAAACCCAGGAAGATTTTCCTGCCCTGAAGTGTGGGCTGAGAATCTGCCTGAAAAGTGAGAATATATGCGTGGAAGCAGGCAGTGGAAAGACATCCAAATGAGACTCCTCAGTGTGATGAGAGCAGCTTACCAGCCCTCACGTGTCACATATACTGTTGTTTTTTCAAATGAAACTGGAAATCAGCGGCTGCTCTTTCGCCTTCCCAGTTAGACAGACTGCCAGGCTTGTGCTTCCCTGGTGGCCTGGGAAGGTCATCAGGGACTTTCTTCACCCTTTCCATACGCTTCTGTATTAGTCACTCTGGCATGTGGAGAGAATGCCCCCTTTTAGAAACAGCATCACTGGACATTTGCTAAGGCAGGCTGCCAGATTTAATAACTGATGGACAGGAGAAAATCCTGTGTCCCTGTCTTCTGACCTCAAGGAACATTGATATATGGCACATAACAATGCACACGTGACCCCTTGGAGGTGATTATTCGGTACCATTTTCCATTCTGTCTCTCTCCTCCCCTCTTCCTCTTTTTCTCACCTTTCCCTTCCTACTTCTTCTGTTCAGCCTGTTTGCATATCTCTTCACCTGGCTTTTTGAATATATTACCTGAGTTTTGGGATATATTCCTATTTCCAGGTACAAAATTCAAATATTGCTAAGTGTTGTTATAGTTAATAATATAATAGTAGATCCCTTTGTCTGAAATGTGCTTTTAGGTATTACCTTGGTCAGTAATTTAATTGAATTGGATAGTGACAACACACTGACATTGTTAAGGTTAATGACCCAATGATTTACAAGACAAGGCACATTTACCGGCAAATGGATTTTAGTAATTGTTCTACTGAACAATGAGAATAACAATTTGTACATTGATCCACAAAGTCCTACAGCAAAGCCTCTGTTCTTACTTCACCAATGCCCCTGTCCATAAATTCAGTGTCTCTCAGAGAATGTTTTCTCAGCCCTGCTGTGTTTTAACTGCATTGCACTAAATTTCAAATTATATCCTTCATTGTGATCCACAGCTTTGCTGCCTGGATGGAGCATAGCTTGGTACAAAGATGGCAGAAAAGAGTACAGGAAGATGGGAGGATGTGACGTGTCCAGGTAGGGCAGTGTTTGTCTTGGCTGGGTTAATCTAAGACACTCTCCAGTCAGCGGTTGCATCTCTTTGACATGCGTTTAATGTCTGTTTCAATAGATTTGGATTGTTCTGTTTTCTTTGCCAAAATGCTGTGGGATCCCATGCTGAATGGAGTAGGAGAATTCTTTAGTTAGGGCTATTATCCTTATTAAATAACTTTGTAAGCTTATACAACACAGAGCAGAAGAGTCTGTTTTTCTTGAATTAATGTTCATTGCCATTGCTTAGAGTTTGCTTGAAGAACTTTCTGTTAATTCTTTATCAGTTAAATCAATATAATTTATTCTTTTTTTTTGACAGTTTGGTTTCTTGCTTTGAAACCTGTAATAAATTCATTCATTTTGCTTAAATCTTTTAAACATTGTGACAAGAGTAACTTTACTGGGGCCTGGAATTTTGTGAATATTCAAGAGTGACTGAAAAAGAGCACAAAGAGCCTTCAGCCAAAGCCTTTAAACTCCTGGATATAAATTGTTTGAATTGCTGGTTAAAGATTCTGATTGTAAGAGATGGTGTTTAACATCCTTATCAATTAATTATTACTGGAAAATGAAGTATTTAATCAGCATTGATCTGTTGTAAGGCTAAATCACTGGCATTAACTGAAACAGAGAACAGAAGTGTTTATTGAACATGGTTGTCTGTCTTGCAGTATTATTGACAATGTTATCATTTCCATAGTAGTAATGGACCAGTAGCTGTTGGTTAGATACTCTTTGTTACAATATGCTTTATAAACTTCATTTTATTGTCCTTAGCTTTATTGACCATTGATTTCTTCAGCTGTCCTTTTGTTTCCCTTATTAATTTTGTGTCATTCGTGGCTTCTAGTGTATTGCTGCCAACTTTCTCTCTTTTATGCTTGATATTTATTGGCATTTCTCCCTGTTTATAACTACTTTCACTCCCCCATCATGCCACAATGAGATTGCTTGTTCAAGGTTTTATTGCAATTATAAGCCATGTGTTCTTCATTACACTGCATATGATATACCCAAGTAAGATTGCAAGACTTCTGACCTTCAGCACTTTATTCAATATAGCATTGTGCTTAGGCCTCCATTGTATCTTAGATAGCAATATTTTTTAATAAATAAATACCTCTTTTTATTGGCAAAAGTGAAAAGTGAAAATGAAGAAGAAAATGACATTTTAAAATTATTCTGTGCTAAAATGACATAAGTATCAACTAAATAGAAATAACCGGGTTCCTTTAGTTTAAAGAAGAACGTTATAGCTGTAGTTACCCAGTACGATGATAATGGTGGTATGTTGGTGAGTTTTTGACAGGTACATGGGTTATTTATTTCTCCCAGTGGGCTGACAGCCTGCAGTTCAGGAAGATGCCGGAGTTGCAAAGGTTGGATGGGGATTAGTTCCCTGGTTTGCTAAACTGCTGTCTGTAATTTCAGCCAGATCTTGGAGACCCTTAGAAGTACCCAGAGGAGTGGGAAGAACGCAACAGTGGAAAATACATTCTCTCTCTCGTCAAACTGATACTTTTGGGTTTAGTCCTTAGTAAAATAAAGAAGCAAACAGTAGGAAAGAACAAGCCGTAGACATTAAGAGAATAACAGGGTGATGAATAAGGACTTCAGCCTTCTAAAGGACCAGTCAGAGCAGAGAGTCGAATGAAGACTTTGAAACAAATTAAACCTTTGAAACTGTGTCTACAAATTAGAAAAGGAAGAGAAATGATACAAAGATAAGATTAAGAAGGGAGAAAAACTGTGCAAAGAGATGCCGGAAGGATATATTAACTTAACCTGTGTGTCAAGTGTTTGGCTTACTGTGCAGTCAGAGGCTGTGCTATGTGTAAAAAATCCTGCATATTTCCTCATTTTCTGCGGCACAGGCTTTTGCAGGAGAAATATTCAACAAACCCATCTATAACTTTTCTGATTGCATTTTAAACATTTATGTTGCCAGCCTCTACATCTAATAAACCTGAGACTTTAAATGGACTGTGGCTTATTAAATCGTATCTTTTCTGTCAGTCTCATCAGTGGAGGGGTACTGATAATACTAACATTGAATGGGACCCAACCAGCATTTCATTGCCTTTTGTGCTTGAAAATATCTGAATCCCAGTCCTTCTGCCTTGATGGGTGGTTTTTTGTGATCTCTTGTCTCCAGTTATTTTCATATGGCACTTGTATGGTCATTAATTTTCACTCTTGTTTTTCCAATTAAACAGTCTTACCGAAAAGCATGGGTTAAAGGCTTTATCCAGGGGTGCAAGCAATTGGCTGCATATATGTTCATTGTTATAATTACTTGCCCAAACTATTATAAAAGGATGTGTTACCATCTGAATGTTAGATTGAAGGGTATGATTACTGTAATGGAAATAAAACAATTGGGAAAAAATTACAAATGTTATAAGCTTAAAGAAATGATAAAAGGTATAATTTCATAAAAATGTTCGTAACTGATAGGCATTTAAAAACTTTAAGGAACACAATCAGGAATAAGTTTACAGATGCTTATCAATTCAAAGTTTTCATATTAGTTATCAGATCACTATAAGCAAACCTTTGTCTTGCTCACAAACACAAGGAAATGAAAACTGGGCGAAGTATTACAGGAAAAAAGTGCTTATGGCAATTGTGTAAAAGAGGGATCCAGTCAATGATGCCCATTTATTTCCAGCTGGGATGTTTACATTTCCAAATTTCAGGATATTTTAATGTGGGATTAGGCATAGCATAACCAGGTACTGCAAAATTCACCTTGGTCCCAGGTCCAGATTGTGAGCAATCCTGCCATTTTGCCATGGTCCATCCTGGGGAGACAAAGAAAGTCATCCCTTTGCTTCAGCTGAATTTTTGCATAAAATTTTTAGCCAATATGGAGTGTCTTGTGAGGATTTGATACAAAGACATACATGACATCAGGTTTTTGTTCAAACTATATTCTTGTTTCTTTTAGGTTCAGTAACAGTGTGTTGTTTTGTTCTTCCCTGGAGCGTCGGTGTCAAAGAGAACACCACACATCCCTGGGGATTATTTTTAGGAGGTAGAATGCAGCAGATATAGGGCATTTGGATCTACATTTCTTTAAGGACTTTTTACAAACTGACAAAGTCACAGGGTCTCAACACAGCCTGAACAGAGCTGGATCAGGGGCTAATGCCTAAATAGGTGAAGTAGAATATTTATGTGTAAGGCAACTGTAGGCAATAGCAAAATGCTTAAGGAAGCTCAGGATGGGGGACAAATCCCCAGGTCTGGTCAGCAGAGAGTTCAGGGGGGCGATTTCAGGGGAGTTTGTGTTAGGTTTGAATAAGGGGAGGAAGGAGCCAGAGGAGAAAGATAAGGTCAAATTTGAGAGAGAGCACTGAGACAGTCCCTGAAGAAGAAAGCAGAAAGGTTAGAGAGCAGCGTTGCCCTTGACTCTGCTTAGCAGGAAATGTTGTGCCCATGGGATAAGCGAGACAGAGGTGCTGTAGGAAGGGTGGGATATGGGGAAGGAAACAGTGTTGACATCTTTTGCCCTTTCACTTTGAAGAAGTTGGTCAGCAAGAGCAGGTGAGCTGCATGCAGCTCATGGGCTGGAGTTGAGCAAAACGATGTTGCTGTTAACACAGCTGCATGCGCCGGTGGGATATAGGTTAGAGAAGGAGGCAGAGGCAGCTACAGCAGCTTTTGTGGACTCAGAAATACCCACTGACCAGATATTGTTCCTGAGAGTTCAGGAGTGCAGGAGCAGGCCTGGATTTTGTGCGAGTCTTACAAAACCCAAGTGCAACGTGTGGGTTGCTGTTGTTGTTCCCGAAGTCTGGTGAGTTCTCCCTTCACAGACACAAGCCAGCTTGAGTCTTCCTGCTTGATAATTTTCTCTCTTTGCCCAATAATCAGTTCACTGTTTCCATTGCTGCTTTCCCAGGCTTGTCGGCAAGCAGTGCAAATCAAGAGATCTGCACTAGGTCGATTTTGAATTAGCGAGTTTGACAAATGTTTTCATTTGAGAAGGCAAGTTGCCTCATTGTGCTTGGTTTAACACGAACACATTAGAGTGACAATGCTGGATTTAACTTTAGTTATCAACACTTTCAGCCTACGTTGGTCTAAGTAATTGTCCTGTTTATACTGTGACAGGTTAAAATAATGTATTCTAGAATAAGAGCTCTCCTGCAGAAGATGAAAAGCAGCCCAAGAGGGTTATCAGCTGTTGCTAACTGTGACAAGCAGTGTGAGCTAGATGTATGGATAAATTGCTATTGCTCCAGAGGTTATTCCTATTAGCAGGGGACATGTAAGAAACCCTAACAAGGCATTAATACAGTACAGCTACTAAAACAGCTCATCTGTCCTATCCAAACTCAGGACTAATGGCACATTCCAGTGTTTTCTTGATGCCGCACTGACAGGTGGTGATAGACCTTTAAATAAAACAAAAGCTCTACTAGGCTGTTGGGAAGAGTCAGGCAACTGTGAGGATTTAAAAGCTAATCTTTAAGAAAATAAATAAATAAACATATTTATCTGAGTTATAAACACAGGAATGATGCTTCTGGATTCCTCTTTACACAGAATCGAGTAATGTTGTGCAGATGGGATCTTGGCAAAGTAGGTAATTTCTGATAAATTTTCTGTCTGCAGAAAAGAGATTTGTTGTTGGTTTGGTTTTTTTCTTCAGTAACTGTTCTTGGGATCAAAATAAAATGTTTGTTTAAACATGAAGTGTTCAGTTTCCATCTGGAAAAGGGTACTGGAAGTACTGAGAAATGGACCTCAAAAGCTGAACACTTTCAGTGTTTTTAAATAACAGAATTGAGCTCCTGCCATGGGCTCGGTGGGAGTGAGTTTCCGTGGACTTTGGGAGTGTGTTCCTATTCACGCTGTTCAGTGGGTTACTCAACTTGTGCCAATGCAGTTTGCAGGGAATTATTTAGGAGGAGTTGGCTCACACATAGGCTAGTTCATCTACAAAAGAAATAGTGTAGAAATTTCTTTAGCAGCAGAAACATGCTTCTCTGGAGTCACGCAGAGGAATTGTAATCGCTTGTGCAGAAAAGATGGGAAATTTTTGCATTATTTTCTGGGAGAAGCTATGTAGAACTTTGTTTACCTTACTTAGGCTCATGCTTTTTACCCGACATCATAGGAATCATTTCCAGAGGCACTCAGTGGGAGCAAGCAAACAAGGGACGGGAATGTGCATTTTCCATACCAGATGTAATGATCGAAGTTAAATATTGATGGGCTAATTTCAAATGGGAGTTGTGTATGATAATAAGAGGGCTAAAGCTGAAGGAAAGATTGCTGCAGGCTGCTCAGTTCTTCCATAGGGAACTGGGTTTTGAGGATTGAAAAGCCCTGCAAAGGAGAAGAGGGCAGTGCCGTATTAACGGCAGACACAGAAGCTGGAAACTTCATGAAGGCTTATGATGGGCACACAGTAATTGGAGGTTTGAGAAGGAAAGGAGAAAAAGGAGATAATGTAAATATGGCAACAACTACAGCTGCAAAAGGGAAAATCATCCTAAAATGTGGAAAAGTACTGAATACCCATACGAGTAAAGAGTGTGGAACTGCCACTTTTGGGAGCAGTGCTGTAGTTTTAGCCAATTGTCTAACCAGTCCCTTAATGTAACAAAAAATCTCCACATCAGCTCATACACTCACCTCCCAGAAGAGAAGCCTATTTAGTTTGATTATTGTTTGAGTCCTACTTTGCAGTAATTAGAATACAAAGCTTTTCTCCTGCTGTAAATTGGCTGCCTTTCTGATACTCTTTACAACAAAGGAACCTTATAAATGTAATTGTATGATTATTTTGACATCTTTGTAAATGGCCTTGCTGTAGGTGGAGTCCTGGGGAGATAGAGAGCTTGGACAGAAGGGGAGCTGATGCATCTGTTTCCCGGTGTATGAGGTAATCCTAAACTGCAGAAGAATGGCAAATGGTGAAAATAACACCAGCAGCCATCACAATTTTATTTTCTTCCTTTGTTTCTTCTTTTAAACTTGAAATAAAAATGTAGAGGAGAGTGAAAGCTTTGCTCTGGGGAGGAAGGCTCACTGCTGGCCGCTGCTGCTAGAGGTGCATGGCCGAGGCTGCTCAGCAGCTTTCCCTGGCTGGGAAGCTGAGCAGCTCCCAGTCCAGCCTGTGCTTTGGGGAAAAAACACCTGGAAAGCTGAGAGTGCAGGGGCTTTGAACACACATTCACCAACCATGAGGCCTTTCCATTGATGACAATGGGCTGTCCGCTGGATCAGGTCCTGGTGGTTAATAAGGGAAACTTCTCCTTCAAATTAGAGCCTCATCGCTAAAGGGTTCAACCCACAAAGACCAGGAGAGTAAAGAGGAAAGCCATGCCGATACTTGTGCACACAATGAAACAGAAGCTGTCGGAAATGAGATGTGTTTCCCAAGGCTTACCAACAACACGTTCCTTTTATTTCTGCATTTTTAATATGTGGCTTGGGTTGTAACATTTTACAACGCAAGGCTTAGGCTTGTTTGTTACATACTGCCAAGATGGGCCTATTTAAGCATGTTTTCTGGCAAACATAAAAAACTTGGGTCAGGTATCAGGATCAGTGTTGATTTTAAATGGCTGTCATGGGGAACCTGGTATTTAAAATGGGGAAGGAGTGTGAATAGGTCAGCTGCACCCTGCGTCCTTCTTGGAAGCTGCTCATTGTTAGCCTGGTGTTTATTCATGAGGAGACTAGCATTTCTAGGAGGCACAGGATATAAATATTTAGCACTGTCAGTGGAAAAGGAAAATATTGTTGGAACAATGTCTTCATTTGTCAGAGGAAAAATAGGGACTAATTTTTTTGAGATGGATCACAATTAACTGCTCCCTATGAACTGTTTCTCTAAAGATTTCAGGCAGATGGATGCTCTTACAGCAAGAGGAGTGAATGCCAATTGAGAGGAACACGGATCCATTTATAAAGC
This sequence comes from Burhinus oedicnemus, assembly GCA_008921705.1. NCBI lineage: Eukaryota > Metazoa > Chordata > Aves > Charadriiformes > Burhinidae > Burhinus > Burhinus oedicnemus. Next base: position 1,388,052 of record VFFE01007160.1, on the reverse strand, counting down.
CAGAGAAATCATTCTGTCAGGCAGGATATAGGTACACAAATTAAGCAGGTATCAAAATTATATCGTCTCTTCAACAGCAACTGCCTCTCAAGAATAGACTATGGACAGGAATAGCTAAAGATCTCAGCAGGCTGTAATTTAACTCTGACAGCACAGGACTACAGTAGTAGTCACCTGCTAATACTAATGACAGGCAGTTTTGCCTCACTGTCCTCAAAATTCCCTTTCCTCCTTCCACTGGAGAATTTCAGCCTGCAATTCCTCCGCACAGAACCATCCCCCCCTGAATCCCTGAACCATCCGCATGATGGCATGGGAGCGGCTGTGGGGCTCTGCCACACCGAAGGGTCTTCTTGGCCCACAAAGAATTAACTTATTTTGAAGTAAATGCCACGATGGACTCTTCCATGTGAAGTCTGAAATTGCCAAAAGAAATTCTCTGTGTGGATGCCTGAGCCCTCAGCAGCACAGGCTACTCTGTGCAAGTCCGTGTCCTAGTGACTAAATCTGGGTGCTTTCACAGTTTGTGTGGGACCCAGCAGTCCATGGCAGAAGCTCTGCAAGCCACAGTCATGCCATGAAGAACGTGTAGCGTAAGGATGTAAGATGGATGAAGGCAGCCAGGGGAAGGGAGGCAGTGATGAGCACAGGGTCATACTTGCTTTGGAGCAAATCCAGGAGAACGCCGCTGTTTGGTCCTCAGCCTGATGCCTTGCTCGCTGTGCCACGCAGACTTCACCCAGGGGTGGCACAGTGCAGCCCTGGGCAACTCAGTCTCCTGCTTTGCTCTGAAGATTTCTGCTGCCCTCTATAATCAAAGAGGTTGTGTTATTTCCAAAGGAAATGGAATTGGACTTCAAAGCGTAATGAATAGAAAAATATCCCTCAAAACATTTTTTAAGTCAAAAGCTTGATGTTGAGTAACAAAAATTCTGATTGTAAACGTTTGCTTTCTTTCAAAATTCTCAGTTTCACATTGGAAGATGAAAAGTATGTGCTCAAAAAACATTCTGTGCTTAGTATTCTTAGCCATGGTTTTTGGCTTTTGACATTTGGAAGTAAAGTTGAAAGTTGCTGATGAAAATTTCAGTTATTGCCCTCTAACTTTTGACAGCATTTTCCATAGACCCTGCTATGCCCAAACTATTTTCTACGCAGCCTGTTCTTTGAAATTCAGTCACTTTTGCTTTTTCTCATAAACATGTATGAGTCTATGTCTGGCCTTTGGTAAAATAAGAATAAGGCCTATTCCCAGCTCAAATCTTCCTAACATCCAAATTTCTTGCTAAGCCCCTACTGCTGCTGAATTTAATCTACTGTGAATTATCAGAGTTCAGCTCCTAGTATAAAGTATGTCTGACCTCTGGCTGTGCAGTTTTCTTTATTATCGTTTATTTTGTGTGTTTGTTCATGGACATTTTATTGTCCAAAAATTCTTGATGACTGGATCAGGATCTCTCACCTTATAAGCAATGGTTGCTGGCAATTGAGAGGTCTGAATAGCTTATTACTTTAATGTTAAAAGAAATAAAGTAAGTTTCATTTTAATCCTTATTATTTTCCTCATTATGAATTGTTCATCTTCCTGGAAAATACTGGAGCTCTAAGCAGTTTCGGAAATGGGTAAAGTTTGTGTTCTTGCATTGTCCTTTCTCTAACCTCTGCTGAACTGCTGTTTTGTAACTTTTAACAAGTACGGTAAATGACAAATGATATCCCTCGAGGTTTATTCATTCCTATTCTCATATACCACCATTTAACTTGATTGATTTCAGCACAGTCTCCAGCTCCTGGAAATGCTCCCCAACCAATTCCTCAAGGGAAATAGCCAATCCGTGGGATTTTTTTAGGGCCACAGTTCACAAGATGGGCCCTATCACTAGGGCTTCAGGCACAGGCTAAATAGGCAGTTGCCTAAGGTGGGGACCTGCCCTGGAAGTAAAATGCAAACCAAGGGGTGGCTGTGGCCATGTATCTTTATGCTCAGCCAGGTTTCTGTGCCTGTCCCTGCCTTGTCCTTGCTTAGTGAATGCAGATCTCCCCTCTTGCAGCCCCTTTCTCAGATGCCTCCTTACTGGGTCCCCTTTATAGCAGAACTGTCCCTTTGAGGAAGATTTTAGTGGTGCAGCTATGGTAACTCAGAGAATAAGGAATAATGGAGCAGGAACTAGATTTTCCATCGGAAGATGTAGAGTGGGGCTATTCATATGGCAGTTTTCCATCAAGACCAGACCTCATCAGGCTCCCAGACCCACAATGTCTCCTGTGTTTTTCAGGAGATCTGCCCTTCTTGCCATTCCTCCAATTCCTGAGAAGCAGCGCAGGTCCTGTTGCAGCCCTTGGCTGCCCGCAGAGAGCTGGAACTGTCTCTGGTTAAGATGATGGTAGTAAAATTGCCTACCAAATGCACAAAAAAGGGTTGAGTTTGATAGCAGCTCTTTTGAGGCTGCAATGTCCTGGACTATAATAGGAGAATGTTTTACGGACACTGCTTAGGCGGGTTGTATGGCTGTGAGATCTTTTTTAAGGGGGGTAAGCCTTGGACTTCCATCTGTTTATGGACTGATGTGCTGGTTTGAAAAAAAACAGTTAAATCTTCAACGGGATACAATAAGCAAATGTGAGTTTTTTTAACTTAAGGCTATATTGCTCAATATACCTTCTATGACTTCTCATTCTGCCACCCTTCGACCCCACCGTTTGCAGTATTTCTGCAGTCACCCCGGGCATTTTATAGGGAGGATGTGGAGGGAGCTGCTGGAGGGGTAATGTTTGCTTTGGAAGAAACGTATATTTTCAAAATAAGTTTCCCTCCCAGATTTTAAGCCATCTAAATAATTATTTTCTTAGCGATGGATTTTTTCGCCCCCTGTAGCATTCCTGCTTGAATTTATTTTCTGTGAAAGAGAGAGAGACTTTTCAGGTCTAAGAATATTGCCTTGGAAATTGGTTCATTTGCAGTTAGGGCTAAAGAGATTATTTTTGACTTTTCAGTCCCTCATTCTGGGGGGAATTTCTCTCCTCCACAGAGATGGAGCACTGCACCTTATACACTATTGCATTTCTGCCTACACAAGCTGCTATGGCTGATTGTGCCACTGCCATGAATCCGCTACCCACCTTTATAGGGATGCCTTTAGCTTTTGGGACCCATCCAGCCTAACCTTTGAAGCTTGGATTTGTGGTGAACATCCTAGCATGAGATTAATCCCTGTCTCCAGACAGTTTTCAGCCCTTACTCTCTTTGCAGTAGTCACAATTTTCCTGGTGCGCTGTGGGTCTGAGTGCAGGAAATCTGCCAACAGCAATGCCACAACCACCTCCCTGGCTCCCTGCCTTTCCGAGCATAAATTCTTCTATTTTGGCACTAAGAGAGAAAGAATTTAAAAAGGGAGATAGGAAACCTGAAAACAGACTCCTAGAAGGTGTCTCATCAGATAACCAAGCTGCAGTGAGGTCTTTTTAATGTAAGCTGGAAAACACTTTGAAAATACTTTATTAAGCATCACGCTATTATCTCCGAATGCAGGGATTGGTGTGGTGGTGAGGATTTGCCAAGAAGTGACTATCCTTCACCATATCCCACCCCATATTCCTGATAGGCCGTGGACTCCTGGATAATCCAAGCACTTGAGGGAAGTGTAAGACTGTTGGGATGTTCCAGAAGCTCTGGAAAGCTGTGCAAATGAGCAATGCCCTTCCATGCCTTCCTAAAGTATGTAGTGTAATATATATATATATATATAAAATTTCATAATGTATAGAACTGTATTGAATTAATGTAAACTGTGACCATTGTTCAGATGCTCATTCTTTAAAAGAAGTTCAGAGAGCAATTTAAAAAAATAATTTGTGGCTTAAAGAATTCACCTACCCTGTTAATAGACTAAGTCTGATTTCACAGCAGAGAATAGAAAAAGTCAGCAAAGTTTATGCTGGAAGTACGATTCAGTTTTTTTAACTATGAGTGTAATAATTGAAACATCTTAATGGAAGAACTGGCAGATTTGCCACCAGTGGGGTGTTTAAATCAATGGGGGATATCTCCTAAAGACTCACAAAGTGAAATTCCAGTTGTTGTTCTGTTAGAGAGCAAATCAGAAGAAAAACATTAAGTATCTCTTTTGTTCTTGATCCTTTATAAGGTCTATAAACATCTGCTTCCTTGACCTGCAGAAATTTGCGGGACTCTGAAAAATTTTTGCAAAACAAAGTATTGTAAAATACTATAGTTTGTGCTAAACCTCAAAATTTCAGAGTTTCGAAAGCGTTTTCTTTAGCTCTTTGCATCTTCCCTATTTATGTGTATTTTCCCCTTACATGAAATTCTTTTTATAACTCAGTCTTTTATATTGTTCTTTTGTGCCCTTTCTACACTGTAATCATTTCTTCATCATAATTCTCTCGTTGCTATGTGATGTTCCGCTAGTCATGTTTTTCTTTGATTTAGCTGTTAGTATTGTTTTAACTCTTTACTTTCTGGGCTTGCCAGTACTTTTGAGTAAATATATAAAAAAGAGAATAGACTGCATTTTCTCAAATAACAAGATTCATTGTTAAATACTGAATGAATTGCAATTGCCCTCCGAGCTGTAAAGAACAACTGAGCTCACCTGCACAGTCTAACTCAGTTTAACTTAGTCACTTCTTCCTGAAGTAGCCCCTTTCCTCTCAGCCAGCATTCTGCTGCATCAGAATTAGAGAGGGAATTACTCGGGTCAGTTTATTAGAGAGGGAATTACTCGGGTCAGTTTATTAGAGAGGGAATTACTCGGGTCAGTTTAGACAAGGCTGTGGATAGCACACGAGCAGCAGGGCTTTGACTTTGCATTTCAGTATTCACTCTGCAAAATGCATTGAGTAAAATATGACGACATCTAAAGCTTATTACTTAGAAAAGCCAATGAAGTGGTAGATTTTCAGCCACATGACTTGATTTGTGAGTCGCAGCTGGGCTAAACCCCTTATTCCTGTGAAAGTTTCTGAGAAACTCAATTTGACTGAGTTTTCTGATCGTGGGAGAGTTTGCAGTGGGAAGCAGCCTTCCAAGCAGGTCCTCGGTGGCTGCCAAAGACCTGCAGCTGTGGGGTACTGTGTGGGCAAGAGGGAATCACTGTCCCTGCTAGGATGGCTCTCAGCTCAGTGCTTTCCTCCTTCCGTGTTTGGAAGAGGATGTCACCACAGAGCCACACAGTTTTAGTCCTCTGCTAAACACTCTTGCTGAGGACTCCCAACGGTGTGTTCGATTTGCATAGGCCAGGCAGAGCTCTAATGCGGAATCAAAAGTGCTTGATCTGCAGTCAGAGAAGCCTGCAAAGGAATAGCATACAAAATGTGGGGGCTACTCAAGATGTAGTTGAATTCCTGGAGGAGAAATCAAGCAACACATCAGATATTAGCCCATGCATCTCTGAAAGCCTGCTCATCACGTCTTTTTTTTTTTTTTTTGATAGATTTGCCAGCTCAAAAAACTCTCCTGAAATTCCAGTTGAAACAGTGACAAACTCCTTGTCCTCAAGAGCAGTCCCCAAACCGCTGCTGTATCAGCTTCACACTAATTGCTTTAGTGATGCTCAGTTAGGCTAATGAATACTAAATATTGCAGAGCATTCCTGTTGCACTCAGAATCATTTAGGTTGGAAAAGACCTTTAAGATCATCTAGTCCAACCATTGACCCTACTCTGCCAGGTCTGCCACTAAACGATGTCTCTAAGCACCACATCTACAGGACTTTTACACATCTAGGGATGGTGACTCAACCACCTCCCTGGGCAGCCTGTTCCAATGTTTATAAATCTTTCAGTGAAAAATTTTTTCCTAATGTCCAGCCTAAACCTCCCCTGGTGCAACTTGTACCCATTTCCTCTTGTCCTATCGCGTGTTACTGGAGAGAAGAGACTGGTTGAGAGAGATCGGTTTGAAAACCGCGCTTTGGAAACCGAGTGCAGCACCCACCTGCCTTGGCTGCAGGAACAGAACACCAGCTGCGCTCAGGTGAGGTCAGGAGGTATCTGAGGCTTCCCATGTCCTACCAAGGCATAGGATGCAGTAGTAGGAGAATTTTAGAAACCCTAAAACATAGCGTAGCAACCAGTGATGTTGCACTGCATTGGAAAGGTAGCCTAGAAAGGGTAGTGCTGTGGACACAAACCAAGTAGGGCACTCAGGGCTCCCCCAAAGGGCTCTGCACTGACCAGCGCCTTTGGGACCAGTGAGCCAATAAGGAAGCAAATGGTCTCTGAAACTGAGAGCCATTTTATCAGCTAATTATCAGCTGCTTGTTTATCAGCTGTGTTCAGGGAAGGGCAGATCACACCCAGCTCACCTGTGTCCAATACTTCATTGTGACAAACCCAGCTCCTGCTGGGTCGGGGGCTCCTTTCAGGGTACTAGCTATTTCATTTAGCTGCTTAAAAGGGACCTAAGCTCTTCTAACAGCATGGGTCAATTGCTATTCAAACAGCACCTCTTTGACTTGCTAGTCCTTTTTTAACTCTCCTACTGCAGGATTCCCTTTTTCTTGGAGCCTTTTTTCCTAGTTTGCTTTTCCTGGGCTTGCTCTTTCTATGTGGGAGAGCTGCTTAGCAGATGCTGGTTTATAACTGGCTGTGGTCTCTGTCTCTTCAGCCGGTGAGTACTGCTGAGCTTCATTCTTACTGTTACAGAGGGTTAATGTAAGCTTTGAGCAGTTGCTTTTGCTTGGGAAACAGAGAATACCACGTTACTTTTGTTAGCAGTAAGCACACTTCAGTTTTCCTCTGTAATCCCATCATCTTGTAGCTCTCTTCCGTGCACAGAGACTGCGTGTTCCTTGCCATAGCAGGTGACCTCGGACTTGTGTGTCTGCTTCTGATAATGTACCTTCGCTTTTCTTGCTTAGTGTGAATTACCTTGGAGTAATTGGGCTGACAGTTGCTTGGCAGTGAAAGTGCCTGTTGCTGCAGGACTTCCTTTGCAAACCCCGACAGCATCGGAGCTGCAGTGCGCACCCCAGTGCAGACGAATGATTTGAGTCTGAAAATTACTACTAAATTTCTGAGTTATTACTGAATTTCTTCCTGTAAGTAAAATGTATGAATGCTCTGTGCATTGCATTGCCCTGGCCAGTTAAAATTGCTGCAGAAGCACGCCCTGGCTTTGTCCGTCTCTCTGTAGCTTCGCTCTTTCCGTGCGTTCATTCAGACAGGCTTTGAACATGCTGGATGTTACACTGGCAATTGAGGCCATATATCCCAGAGACTTGCTTCTTGCTCAGCATACAAAGGTCACAGTAGCTCTGAGTACTTCTGAACAGCCTAATCAATGTATGCATGAGCCTGTATGGAAACGATTTTGCAGTTAATTGATGGGCAGGTTCTGGCAGTCACGCTTGGCTCTAATTGTTATTTCTTTTGTAAGTTAACTTTCATTGTTTAAAAAATGATTTTAAATTTCAAGTTCCTAGAAATGTTTGTTTGCAGCAATTTCCTTCAAATACATATTGTCCCAGCTGCATCTGTGTTTCTTTTGTTCAGTTACATCCCTGAAAGTGAGGACTTGGATGGTGAAATACAGCAGGGCAACATGGAGAGATGGCTCAGGCTAACGAAGGGTCCCACTGTATAGTCACAGCTAATGTACCACAACGGGTCAAATTAGGCCTCCTTCTATGCTGTGTTTAAATACAACTTGTAATATTTCCTCACCATTTTCAGGCATTATTAGCACTCGCTGTATAAAGTATTAAACAAGCGCTCTCCGTTTATCCACATTAATGATTCAGTGCAAACTCCTGCCTTCCCATTAATATCCACTAACCTCATTCAGTGATAAAACTTGATTTAGTCTCCAAATTACCTCAGCACAAAATTTCGTGGAGCAGCACTGCCTAATAGTTCAGGGCTATGCGAGCTGTTGTGATAGCCAAATAACAACAGTGGCAGCATCTTTTTTTTGAAACTCTGTGGAAAAAAGAATCAATCCAGTGCATAAAGAGAGACACAAATAAATTGCTAAACAGTATAATCCAATGATACCATACATCTCAGAAATGAGTGCCTCAAAAATCAATAAAAATTGAAATTGAAAAGGGAAGAATTGTAGTTGTCCAGATGCAGGTACGTCGAAGGAATTTCAGGTGAAGGTGCCAGCCGGCCAAGTGCCAGGCTCTGGGAATGGGGAGGAAGGTCGGCTCTGGATAAGGGCAAGCACCTTGCCAGGGTATAGTACAGTAAGGAAAGGTGATGCTGTCTGCACTGGTCAGGGTCATGGGGAGAACAGGAGAGGGAATAACAGTCTCTGGGATTTGAGCGGCTGCTGCACCATTGGTTTTGCACCTTGACAGCTGCTTCCATGTGGGAGCAGAGCAGACTGCCCAGTGCCCGTGCTCTGGCTGGGCTTTGCTTGGGTGGGAGGCTGAGGTATGGGTTTGGGGGCATCTGTAGCTACAAAAACTGCTGTGCTTAGGCTGTGTTGGAGTGTTCTGGATCCCTAGTCTCCAGAGATACTGTGTTGGACACCCCTTTGTTGTGCCTGCGCTGGAGGCTGTGTGGGGCACTGCGGCTTGGTGTGAGCTCTGGATGAAGGAGTTGTGCTGAGGGTTGCCGCTCTGCGGGTTTGTTGTGAAAGAGCCTGGCTTTCCTGCCTTGCACAATGCACTGACCCATCTCCCCAGGGATGGGTTTGAAGCTAATATAACGTAGATTTTGTTGCTTTGTTTTTCTCCCTTCGTTGCTCTTCCCTTGACTTTCTTGTGGGCTGGCGGGTGCAGGTTTTGGTGCTAAGACTAGCAGTTGCTGCGTGGTGGGTGCTCAGGAACCCACCAGGCTTCATTAATTTTTGTTCTGGTTTTGCATTTTTAAAAAAATGCCATTAAAATCCCAGTCTTCCTACAGAGCATGAGCAGAGCCAAGCTGCGCCGCTTGCTAGCTCAGATCTGTTTTCTACCCTGCATGCTCTCCTTATTGCTCCCTTTGGAGTCTGCTGGCAGCAGATCAAGCATGGTTTGTCCTTCTTGGTTTGCAGCAGCCTGCTGTCTCCAAAGGTTTGCAAGAACAGCGGGGCCATTGCCTCACTCTGGTAGCAGTTCCTCTACGTATCCTGGTAGAGCTGCATGCACTTTAAAACAGACATAGAAAAAAGGAGAGAAAAAAAAAAAAAGAAAAGAAAAAGAAAGAAAAAGGCAGGAATAAGTAGAGAAAGAAAGGGAAGGTAGACACCTGCCAGTCACTTGGCAAGAGAAGGAAGAACCAAATAATCTAAAGAGCAACTTGGACACTCTGAGCCCAGTGATCCTGTTGAATTGAGTCTGCTGTCTCCCAAATGGTATAATTTAAAATCATTTGCTGCAGTTTTAGGCAAGAATTATTAAATGAATATTAATCAGTCATTAAATTCTGTGAAACTGCTTCTTCATTCTGGGCTGAATGAGGCCATTTAGCTGTAGCGTATTCAGCATGTTAATATCTCTGTGTGAGAGTTTTCTTCCCCGCCAGAGCCATGTGACGCACTCAGCCCTGGTAGCCACGGCAGCCGTTTGGACCAGGTGGGTGCCTTTGGGGCTGGCCATTTGCAGTCTTTTCAGTTCCTACAAGCAATGACTGACTGCAGTTTGAAGAAATATCAGCCCAGCCTCAACTCCAAGTCCCTCTCTACCTGCACTGAAGCCAGGACATTCCTTCCAGTTAGGAAAGGTTAGGTTGAAATGCTTTCCTTCTTCCTTTTCTGTATGTCCCAGGCCAGTGTTTATCTTACCTTGCTCTTGGTGCATTCAGCTCCCAATCTTGATTCCTGTGGCAGGAAAAAACTTTGCTTAGCTCCTGAGTCATGCAGAAGCTGAAATATTGAGGGGGAAGCTGCAGACATCTTAATGGTGGGTGTATTTTTGCTGCCAAGACTCCAAAGGCGTTGCTCATGAAGGAGCGGATGTTAACTGGAAAATAATCCCTTTAGAAGAAGAACATCTCTCTGGCTTGACCTATACCCTGTGTGTTTGTGTCATCTGTCACCATGTCTGCTCTCTCCAGATGTAAGAGGCACCAGGTCACTTGTGGGGGGCACGGGGTGGGCAGTACTGGCTGTGGCCCAGTGCTTATCTACCTCCCCGTGGGGATCGGCTGCCCACCCAAAGCCCTCTGAATTCTCCCCCTGCAACTTCTACTGCTTTCTTGTCCCAGGAGAAATATGAGAGGCCTGAGCTGTTTACAGGAGAGTATTGACTAGTGCTAACTCGGAACCAAACTCATCATCTTTCCAGAGCTGCTGCTGTCCTCTATTTCTTCTTTATGTGAATACCTTCTCCTCTTCCCATATGTAACAGCAAAGATGGGGGAGAAAGGAAACTCTGGGTGAATTCTTCCAAACCTCTTCCCTCTCCAGGTTCTGGTAGTTGCGGATAAGCAGCAAATAGTAGTTAAATTCCGGTGCGTATATAGTGAAATCCTGGGATAGGTGCCTGGCCCTGTGTTTGGCCTATGTGCCAACAACAGTCATCACTGAAAACCATAAGAAGGAAGAAACTTCTTTTCTTTTTTTTTTTTTTTTTTCGCCCCCTTCTCTTTTATTTGTGAGGATGATTTGTGGCAGGGGATCTGGAAACAACATTTGTCAGAGGGTATTCAGAAAGAAGCTCTTTCCTGCTTATGCTTGGAAAGATTAGTCCGTGTGAAGCACGCTCCCATGGCTGTCGCTGCTCTGTGCTCGCAGACGCGGGGGCGGGAGGCCCTGGCAGCCCGCTGGCCGCAGGGCAACCCACGCTGCCCACGACAGAGATCCTCCTTCTGTGCGCTTTGTCCTCTGTGTGACACATCCATCGCGTCCTTGTGCTCATCAGGCCTGGCATGCCTGATAAGCGAGGTGGCTCAGTGTTTGCTACTCCTACGGAGTATACAAAAAGAAATGCAAGAAGGTCCCTGGTGACTTTGATGCCGCAGAAAAGGCTTTTGGGTATAAAACAAACTCCAGTGAGACGTGCAGATCTAGAAGAAGCTGTAGAAGAGCTTTCTGGATATGCGGGACAGTTGATGTTTGTGACATTGCCTAGGTTGTGGCTAGAAGAGTTCCTTAGGCAACTTAGTTTATGACAGGGCTCACCCAGAGCCATACAGATAGCAATCTGATAATCTCAGAAGGTGGTGTGTTGGTGGTTGGTCTGTTTGGGGTTTTTTTCTTGCTGTTTAATAATAAGCAGGAGAAGGAACGAGGCTGAAAACTTTCTGGCATGTGTCAAAAGTATATGCGTGCACGTGAATTTTATCTAAGGGCAGAGTTGTGAGTTTTCACTAGCCTAATCCTAGAGAGGGTGTTTTGCATGGAGATCCATTACCCTTCTAATAGTTCTGCAGGTTATAAAAGGTAGAGCGCTTATAATAGCTTTTTAAACTAAAGAAGTCTCTTTTATGTATGTTTCACTGAGTTGTGTTTTTTCCTTATCAGCCCTTATTTTTAATGATACATAGAGGGAGTAAACCAGAAGGAAACCACTAAGCCCATGCAGGAAAAAAAATTAACACATTCTCTTGCTCTCAGGTCTAAAAAATAATGAATCATTAAACCTTGAAGTCACATTGACATTACCAAATGGGTTTGAAATCAGCTTGGGCCTGAAAAGCTATAGAAAACCTGCCAAGTGACTAAAACAGATACTGATGGTGATGTAAGAAATTGGAAACATCTATTAAACAGACGCAGCTTTCTATTTCCTAAAAGTTATTGGCTGGAGTAGCGCAGCACTTCCCCCGGTGCGCATGTGCTGCAGGGGGACGGCCACAGGCAAAACCTAGTTAACTGAAAACATCACAATCAATAAAAAGCACTATGTTTTCCATTTACTCCTGGTTTTTAGGGGTTTATTTTGTTGCAGCAGCAGAAGGCATCAGTTCAATATCAATTCACCTTCTGGGTGGGGAGAGGGCTACAGATAGTGGCTTTTAATGGGTGATGAAGTTTGTGACAGCACTAAGCTTACGAAAATTTAGACCAAGTGCTGTTTGGTACAACATGGGGCACCGGCTAATCCTGTGTTCAGTAAACAGGCAAAGCAGAGCTCTGTTTTGATATCACGCTTTCTAGCCAGGAACAAGGAAGGGGTGATTTTCCATTTAATCCTTTCTCTTGTGAAATCGCTGAATACCAGCATTTCCTACCGAGTGGCTGAATTGAAGCTCGGCCTCTGATACAGGGGTGTCTCATTCATCGGAGGGGGTGCTTCGAGCCGAGGGAGGAATGTCGTATCTGTGGGGTTTTTTGTGTAGATGAGACAGTTACCTGTCTTGAGCATCCCCGTACTCTGCGGTGGCTCACGCCTGGTGTTTGGTGCCGTTCAGTGCTGTTGTGTGCAGTTCTCTGTGGCCCTTCAGCTTTGGGAGCGTCCTGCAGCCAGGTTCAAGAGAAGCTGGCCTTGGTGCCTGCTAAACAGGCATCTGTGTGTAGTTGTTCCGCACTGTGGTGCGGTTTTAAGAAAAACAACAACAGAAATCCTTCACGCGGGTAATGCATTTGCTTAAGATTCTGTGCATCACGTAGTCAGCAATGCAGAACTGAGCTGGGGCTGGATCTGTTGGGGGACATCTTCATTGACGTGCTTCCCATGCTCAGACCCCTGGGACGGGTCTGCCTAGGTGCGAGTTCCTCCAGTGAGCACGTTAAATGTACTGCTCTGCTGGCTGCAGCTATTATGGCCTTCTCATGACAGCCGACAGGTCTTGGTGTGAGATAGTCTATTCTGACCTTCTCTTTTCGGAAGCTGATTGCCAGTTTAGTTGTCCTTTTCTGCCCATTTGAGATGGTAATGTGAGAAATGAGAACTGACAGTGCATTTTAAGTGCAAGCCCTGACAGAAATTGGGTATCTACGCATCTTTGTGGAACAATTCCAGCTCGGAGCAGGAAGAGGAGCGCTGCCGTAGTACTGACCTGGCTCTCGGGCTCTGCTTTTCAGAGGAAAATATACTGCACCAGAAAGTTAAGTCAGCAAAGCTTCTTATGACCCAAATTCTAAAGGGAAAACCTGAGGCAAATGATTGCTGGGAAAAGAGGTTCATCAAAGGCAGGGAAATACAATATTCTCCGTCTCTTCTTCTGTAAGAAAGCCTATGTAAAATATAATAGAGGGAACATTTTGCTGATTCTGATCCCTGGGCAGTGGAGCATTAGCTGCCTGACTGCAGCTCGCTTGCTCCTGTTGTGCTGGAAGAATATTCCCCTGAGTAAAGCAGTAAATGATCCCTTTTCAGAGGAGACTGCTGGCTGGCCACATCTTGCTGGATCCTGGACTCCAGGTGCTAAACTGTGTTAAAAGGTATTAAAAATATGCTAAATACTCTCCTTCATGTTATTGTTCTCAACTTTAGTTAACTACAATGGCTGTTGCAGAGACGCTATGTGATAATGAATGTACTGAGAAGTGGGAGAGAGTATATATGTGTATTTTCTTTTTTTCTTTTGGAATTTAAAATTAACTCCAATTGCAAAATGGATTGACTAGGAAAACATATGAGCAATAACCTCATAACTTATGAGCACGAGGTGTAATCTGGTTTTAAAAAAACATCTTTTGCTGGGAGGCCTTTGCTGAAGGCTGCTAAAACTTCTTTCCGCCGGTCTAGATGAGATTTCACTTATTTTCTTCCCTGATCTCTGCTGGCTGCCATTGCAATAATCAATCATTGTTTTCCTTTCTTTGTCACTAAGACAATATCAGCCATGATATTGTCCTGCTGGTTGGTTGCATCCTGTTTAGGTACCATGTGTTGTACTTGTCCTAATTGTTTTGTGCTCGTCAGCTGATGGCATTTTTCCCATCTGGTCCAAGCTGTGACTTCAGATTTCTCTTCCATCCTTTTTGTTGCGCTAGAGGACAGAAACAGGTGAATTACAGACTGTAAGTGACAGATATATTCACTTTTTGGTAAATTTGAAAACATTAAAATTCTTTTCATGAAAAAACCCACACTTTTGAAAAGAAAATCAGGTGTTTTCCTTTAGGAGAACAGATAGCATTTTGGCACCTCCTGAGGTATTTTCCTTTTTTGATGAAATGACGTTGTTCACAGAAACTGAACTTTTCTTATGGAAAACTCTTTCTCTTAAAAATGCCACCCTGTTGTATTTGTGCAGTACTTAGGACTGACCACTGTGTCCTGTGAGGGCCTTTCCCTCATGCTCCTCTCTCGCCTTTGGTTATGCTTGCACTAGAAACACAGGAGGGTGAAGGACAGAAGCATTTAGCAGGTTTTTTTCTTACAACTTCGCAAGATTTATTGATTTCAGACAAAACTAGGCTTTGATCATTATCTTTCTAAAGCAATTGAATTTGCTTTATTCCAGCTTGGGAATATGATTTAAATTTACTTGTCTTTCTCATGTCATACTCTGTATGTCTTCTGGTGCATGCTTTCAAGTTTTAAAGTTTGATTTATTGTAATTTATTACCTAGAAGGTGTTCTTAAATTACTGCTTCAATAATATAATCTACTAAAAACTCTGAGGTTTTATCACATCACACCTGTATTTGACAGCAAATTGATCTGACAGCATTATTACATGTTTTTGACAGGCTTATTTGAAATCTTTAAATCCCTGTTCCCGCTTTGTTTCATTACCGTAACATCACTGGCATAGCCTTGTGATCAATTATCTGCTTAGGAAGACCCAAACGTCTGCCAGTTAGGTTGCCGGAGAGATATTCACTTCAGCATCTGTTAAATATGTTCATTTTATCACAGTTTTTAAAAAGCTGCCCTGCCCTGTCCTTGCTGGAGAGTTGCACACCGACGCTCTGATGTGCTTTTGCTAGGACTTACCTTCTGGGCAGGTCCCGTGGCGGTGGGAACCCCACAAGGGGCACAGACGTCTCTCCTCCTGCCAGAACATTGCGGTTTCTTTATGGAAACTGCAAAAAGGGCAAGATGCCCGGCACTGCTGCGGCTTCTGGGGAAAGCGGCGCAGGTTTGCTTGCGTTTAGTTCTGACTAGATTCAGTTTGGGGGACGGAGTTAGCTCTCCTCTTGCAACTGGGCATTGTGGTTGGGCTGATGTCCCTGGAGGAAGGGGTTGACCTTCGTGCCAGCTGGACGTCCCTGTCCCGGGACTGAGGGGTGCCTCCAGCTATCTGCTAGGGTGCTCTGGTTGCTTTATCTGCCTGGCCAGGTCAGGGCTTGGTCTCCCCCTGCCTGTTGCTGTCTGCTGAGGTGAGGAGCTGCTGCCTGTCTGCCTTCTGCCCAGCACTTGCTGATGTAGGAGCTTGGATTAAAAACTGCAAGCTCTGGGATGTCCATTTCAGTAAAGCACTTGAAGCGCACGTTGGCTTCAGATGCGAGCACTGCCCTTTTGCCATTAGTGCTTACGCCAGGCTGCAGCACCGTGCAGAATTGCTTCCCCACGTGGATTGCACAGGCAGGACTTCGTTGGCAAGGATGTGCTTGTTGTTATTAATAATTCATTTTTAGGGAATGGAAAAAGTAAATTTTTCACAAATAGCTATCCTACAAAAGGGATAATAAGCTATTTTATCACTGCTAGGTAGTCTCAGGGGCTATATAACTGTTCTGATAGTTGAACTTTTCTCGTGGTGTTTCTGCCTATGTCAATAATTTGCACAGATAGCGTGTGTAAAGGATTATGTTCTTGTTTGTGATGCTGACATTACTGGATCATTATTATACACTTTTATTGTAATAAGGAAAAATCCTTCAGCCCTAAAAGGAAAAAAAACTTGCAAAATGAGTTTGCCTTCCAGAGAAAAACATGATGTTGGCAACATATTTAATGTAACACCTAGAGAGTTCGATAGTCACTGAGTAGCTGTGATATTAGCATTCACGTTGCTTATGGCATTTGCATCAGCAACAGGGAAAAACTACCTTTTCTCAGAATAAAAGTTAAAGCTGAAGTTTTACTTAAAAACAAGCAAATTGGGACCCCCTTGTTATGTTGCAGCATCCTTTGAGTTGGGATTTGTGAGCTCCATGTTAGCATTTTAGCTTCTGAAGCAGCATGCCGTGTTATATTTTAAGTTATACTATGCAGATAAGTTGGGCAAATGGCCAAGTGGATTAACAAATGGAGGAGCAAAGAGGAGGATTGCAACCAGTGTACTAGGTAAAGAGGAGACAGTATAGTTTAATGAACGTGGATGCTTCCCTACTGATGCATTTTTAGCATCAAGACTTAGTTCCCAGCTATGAAATATGATGCATCAACTGAATCCAGAGTAACTTTGCTGTTTTAAATAAAACAAGGATTTGACCCAAGAAACATGGCTGTAGTTTTTCACCAGCCCTGCTAATGTGGAAGGTGAAACAGGTTTTGTTTTAGTTTGAAACAAAAAAAACAGCTTTGCATCCTAAGGATGCTCCCATCAGATTTCATTCTCCATCAGAGTCTGACTTAAAGGTTAGTGTGAAGATAGTTGTGAGCACCATATGCCTGACAACTTGGCATAATGACATGTGACTTCAGCTTGTGTTTCTCTTTAGAAGATGACTAATGAGTCTTAGTCTCCTAGAAGACATTAAAATACAATTACGTTATGTTAGATCAGCTCTCACAACTGCTAAATTACAGAGTGGTAGGCATAATATAGTTCTCGGAGACGTGTGTTTTGGTTGGTGGTTTTTTTTGTTTTTTGTTTGGTTTTTTTTCCCCTGCAGTGGATTCCAGTCAAACTCCTCCTGACGCAAATGTATGTGATAATTCACCATGTGGACAGAAATGTATGCGCTCCTGTATTTTACAAGGCAGATTTTGTCTTATATTTTTACAGGTTTTTCTAGCTCTGGTAAAGTCTCTAATGAAATTCCAATCCTGTAGTTGACTCATTAAGCTTTCCCTGAATCCATCACTGTAAAACTGATTATCAAGATGTTGTCTTTTGGTGCTATCAATCTTGAGTGACTTTTTTGGAGATTGATGCACATTCGTTCTTACGACCGGCTCAGATGATATCTGCTATCTATCTTGATCTCCTTTTATTTAGTGTTTTAACTTAGAATGTTCTACTGCCTTTTTTGATTGAATTTTAATGATGAGGTCTTGACTACAAGATAGACCTTCCACAGCTTTCAGACACATTTTACAAAATAGTGTCCTCGGGCTTTCCTTGCCGACACATTTCCAGATTGTCTTTTTCACACAGTCCCAGAGGGGATTTGCTGCACCCTGGTAGATCTTCAGCAGAAGTACAGCTAGCTTGAAAGAAGATTGGGGATAGGGAGTTACTCTACAGTATAAAACAATTACTTGCCAGTTTCCCAGCAGGTGCTAATGGCTCTGCAAGGGGCAAGTTCAGGTGTAAAGGAAAGTAAAAGAAGCAATACATAGTTGTGTCAGCAGTATAATCACAAATAGACCGACATGTCAGTGAAATGCCAGGTCGGTTTTGGCCAGCAAAGTCATGCTCTGACTAAGCACACACAAAACCAAGCAAAGAAAACTGAGGAAGAAGAGAAATAAGGGAGGAAAAAAGCCTAAGGAGGGTGGTGGCAGCATCGGAGCCCAGTGATGGGATACTTTAGAGAGCAACTGAATCCAGACTAGTTGGGGAATATTTTTGGGGATGGTCTCTGAAAACTTTTTGAAGGGCTGGACAGCAAAGCTTTGAACTATTGTGGCAAATTCATGGCATCAAGGGATGCAAGTGGCTGCTCCTTAGTGTTTCCTTTACCATGTGTATCGGACATATGGTACACTCCTTTCAACTCCATTCATTTTTAGGATCTACCCTTTTCTTATTTGAGAGGACTGTAACACAGTCTCTGAGTTACGGGACATCAGGACAGCTTTTTCATTGGAATAATTAAAATTGCACTTTCTTTTTTTTTCCCTCTTCTGCAGAATCCTGTGATACCTTGCAATAAAACTGCAGGCAGGTGCCTGGGATATTAACAGCATCTGATGGGTAGCCTTTGTCAAGGATGCTGCTGTAAAGCCCAGTCCTGGGGTAAAGCTGCTAGTCTCTTTAAGAACAAACATACTGATGCAATCCAGGACTTCACGCTGGTTTTCTTCCACAAGACACAGCTGTTCCTGCTAGCATGGAGCAGATAACCATTTGCCCTCAGTGTGGGGGAAGTGTGTCTACCATATAGCAATCTCAGGATGTGATACCTTTGTCTGCATCATCTCGTCTCTTGCTGGGGGTTCTTGTTCATCCCCAGGGAGTCAGACCGCTGTACCGAGGGCTTGGGAACTGCTCCCTGAGAGTTTGTGCTGCAGGACACCATGAGGGTTGCATCTTCAAAAATGGACCCTTCTGTATTTATTCAGGCTCACGTCAGAGCTCTTCTAATGGACAGAAAATGAGGTGTGTTTAGGTCAGTATTTGACAAGCACTTAAAGTATGCACCCGTGCCCCTCACACCAGATGGACACAGATACACACGCAGTCATTTGTAACGTGCTTTCATGGTGCTGTATTCTGGGCTCTGAGCTTCTGCCTGTTCCCAGCTGTACTTTAGTATCCAACAGGGATTGTAAATCAGCTGATGCATTTTAATGTAGAATAATAGATTTCTGGTGAAGAGATTTCTTCTCTGTGCCTTCTCTGTGGAGTTATTTGCATCTTTCCACCATGCCTGTGTGTGTGCCAGTAGTTCTGGAGATTAACCTTAATCTCTGATTGAAACCAAAGCAAAGTGACATTAGCTTGTAAAATGGATTCAGAGAGAGATATATTTAATGATTTTTCTTTTTTTTCCCTTCAGTAGTCAAAGGTAAACTGCTACTTGCAATGTTATGGGAACTGGATTTCTTTTTTTCTTTTTTTTTTTTTTTCCTTTCTTTCCCTCTTAAAAGCTTTACCATTCAAAACCATGAAGTTTTAGGCAGCCTTTGGATCTAATTCATAGATGGTACATAGTTCCTGAGTGCATCCTTCCTGATAAGGAATCAGTTGTTTCCTTGAAAGTATTATCTCAATAAACAGGTTCAATTGATTCTCTGTGGCTCCTGCCTGAGCTGAACATCTATTTCTTCTTGGGGATGAAGAAGAAGAAAACATGTAATAGAGAAGCTGGGTACTTTGTGACATCTGTTTGTCCAGAGAGAGTAAGTGGCTTGGAAAGCCTCCTGTCTTGGCAGGTCACACAAGTGTATAGCTGTTCTGGGTGATTCATAAAGTTCTTAAATACATCTTTAGCTCTCAAAATAAGAATCATAATATTTCTCCTGCTTTTTTTCTTTCAATTAGTATGTGGGTGGATGTACAGCATCTATGCCCTCTGCTATTCTTTGTCCTTGGGAATTACTCCATCAGGCCTCTAGGACGAACTCCAATTGTGCTGTAATATTTAATTACAGAACATCAAAACTGGCCTCTATCACACAAACTGTCTCTCCTTGCCATCTCTCTGGAGCCTGCCCTGTTCTCAGGGATGATCATCCTTGCAGGGCAGCTGGAGCACTAGGTCTCTGCTTCTGGTTTGCAGTGCTGTGAGAACTGGTGGAGCTGGTGAGTGGAGAGGGATGACTTGCCAAGCACAGATGTGCTCCAAAGCATGGCCTCAACGGGCAGGCAGTCACTCTGCAAGCTATCGTGCAATGCTAATTCCAGTGGAAGTTGTTTTTCATAACTCTGCTGAAGAACTAAAGCTCTAGGCAATGTTTAATCTGTCAAATACTTATTGGAGAACTACTACTTCATGTGTGTGGTATACTCTGGCAGTGCCCAGCTGCTGGGAAAAGGCACCGACTCGAGTAGAGATGGATCTGTACATGCTGGTTGTGGAAATGGGCAGGAGGGAAGTGTTTAAAGAAAAACTGGGATGCAAGAGCAGCCCTGGAAAGGGAGCAGGCAAGGGGCATCGGGAGCAGCTGTGCTGAAAGGAGGTGCAGCTGAACACTGAGGAAAGCCTGGGCTCAGCCTTACCCTTGTGGTGCAGCATGTGGCAGCACCAGTGGGGTGGGGAGGGGATGGTGTCCCCAGGGGACTGTCCTCTTCTGTCTGCTGCATGTTACCAAAGCACTAAAGTGGAGTATTTGCAGGTTTTAAGTGTACATGAAAGGCCCTACCAAAATGTCTTGGCAGCAGGATTATCACTGCCGAGTCGGAGCTATTTCTCCTTGGAGGCTATTGGCAGTGTCTGGTCCCAACAGGCAGCTCAGCCATAAAGCTACTGGAGCAATTTGAGGAAAACTGTGTTTTTAGTTGCCTCATGATACTGGCCCTGTGCTAGGGGTGAATGCTTTCAGTGGCTGGAGTCGGCAGAGACCATGCTGTGCTTTGCCCGTAGTTGTGCCCAGTGCTGGTCTCTCTGGGATGGTCCTGTTTGTTGTCAGCTCTAGCTCAGGCTGCAGTGCACATTGCGATGATGGCGTTATCCTCTTACTCTCACTTTGCTCTCCATATCTCATTTTTCCAGCTGTTTTTCAAGGCGGCTAAATGTTTCTCCATGACTTGCAACAATATTCAGAACATGAGGAAATGCCACCTTTCAGTTTCGCAGCCAGTCTGGCATCTGTAGTTTATAATTTCCTCTCTTTATTGTTGCCTACTTCCAAATGCCTTAAAGTCATTGGGAACACCTTTTAGTGCCTCTTTCTATAGCCTGTCCTTTTAAAGATCGCCCATTAATTTTTGCATCAATTCAGTGGGAGGCAGAAACATGGCCTTTCCTTAGCCACGTACTATAATTCGCCTTTTTATGTGCCTGCTGCAGTTCACCTCCTTGGCCAGCATGCGCTTTCTTTGGCTTTCTAGTTATTTAAGCAAGTGCAGTTTGTGGACCTCATGCTGCCCGATGTCAGTTAATGTCATGCTGAATTACACTGGCTACTTGTACGCTATCGATGACAGCCTCTGACAGCTATCTTGGAGGTACCGTTTGTCAGAAGTTATGGTGATGCATCTGAGGAAAGGGCCTCGCACTTGAGAAAACGGTTACCTCCGTCTCTTCCCCCAGCATGGATGCTTTGGAGCTGCACAGCTGACTGCAGCAGTGCCAGCTCCTCCTGCTTTGGGGTTGTCCTAGCTTGAGGTAAAACAGAACCAATTTTCTGTTCAGTAATTTTCATTTGCAGCCTCTTCTAACTAACTGAACTCTCTGAAATTAACGGCATATTTGTCAGGCTACTGGAATAAACATTTCTTAGTTACATTCCTTGTAGGGTTCTTCAGCTTTGTAGGGCAAACCCACATCTTTTAAGTTCTTTGATCATATTTGGTTATACTAACATCACTGTTTCTTTCCTTTCATTCTTCCCCCTCCTGCCCTTTAGCATCACTATATCTAACGAAATTCAAAGAGAAAATTGTGTTGGCCGACCGTTTAATAGTGCTTACAAGCTGACAGCATTAGAAAGCCCCTTCCCCCCCTGGTCACCCCGATACCTTTCACGAGCCCCTGCACCCATGGTGCAGTGTTGCCTCTGCTCTGCAGAGGAGATGATCCAACCTCCATGGGCACGGTTCGAGCTTCTTCCGGCTCAGCCTCTGGATGCAGCGAGTATGAGGATTAGCTAGACACTGTTATGTGCAAACTACCTTCGAGTGCTCCAACTTTCCCTAGACTTGAAGTTTCAAGAGCAGTCTGGAAACTTCCCATGCGGGTCTGTTTGATCTTGGAGGAGAGAGACGAATGCTGTTCGTACAGGTTCACTTCCTCTAACGAATGGTTCATTGATCCATGCTGGAAACAGTCAGCCTTGTTGACTACAGGGAGCAGAGTGCAGACGGGGAACTGCGTTTCCTTTTCTCCGTAAGCCGAATGGCATTGATTGCCTTAGAACCGATACATTTTCATTAGGCTCATTTTATTTTCCAGATTTTCATTGTTCACTGTGTTTATGAAAGGAAGAAATTAATGGCCCTTGCTAAATAGTGCAGAGAGGAACTGGGAAAGCTTCCCAGGGCTTTGGTCTGATCCTTACTTTCCTGCATTATATCCTTGGGCTTTTGCCGGGGTTGTTCTGGTAGCAAAGGCCGGGGACCGGTGCCACTTGCGGAGCCTGGCTGCTGGGCTGCCGCGCTCCCTCACTGCGTCGCCCCATCCGCTCCTGTGCAAGCTGGAGGGGGTGGAAGGTCTTCAGGGGACAAAAATACACGAGTTGTCCCCTCTCCTTGCAGACACTAATGATAAGTGTCCTGGAGGGCACAGGTATGTGCGCAGTGCTAACACAAGCAGTGTCCGAGGGGATCACAAGGCAGTGCTGCCCTTTCCTGCTCGGATGCTTTGTTCTGCAAAGCAAGGAGCTGAGAGGTTTGAGTTCAAGAGACTGCCCAGGTCCTGGCCTGCCCCATGCAGGGCTCGGTCCTGTCTCGAGGGAGCAGGAGACTTTAAAGATGCGGAGAGAGGTAAGGGGCTGGTCAGGGTCTGTGTGTGGGGTGTTTAATATCAGTGTGCAGATGTGCCAGAGTACTAGTGTTTGGGTATGTCCAGGTCCTGTCCGAGTCCCTGACTCTGGTCAGGGTCTTGTGAGGCTTAAAAGCTGGGGAAAGCAAACCAAAACCCAAACAAGGCTACTCCTGTGTCCCTGGGCTGGGAACAGGAGGCCTGCCCGGCTGCTGAATGCTGTGCTCAGGTGTGACTACTGCGGACCGGGCGAGTCCCTGGTCCTGCACCGTGGCAATCCCTGCCGGCCTCGGTTTCTTCCCTATTGCATTTCACTCGCTGTTTGTCAGCAACGAGCTTTCCTCAGCGGCCCTTTGCCATCCCACCTCTTGCACCCGGGCCCCCCAGAGGGAAGCCAGCCCCTCGTACAGCACCCAGCGTGCGGGGCTGCCGCCGTGTCGGGCTGCAATGTCAGTGGCCGCTGCTTGGATCTAACCCTCCTGCCCTCTGGCTTTGCAGCTGAGCAGAGGCTTAAAAACAGAAAACAAAACAAAGCTGTCAGAAAAATCTGGTATTTGTGTTGTTTCCCTGAAGGCAGAGTGGCATAGCAGGCAGCTGGGCAGCAGCGGTCGCTTTGGAGCGCCGGAGAGAGGCTGTTTCTCTTGGAAGGGTCTGGATTTTATCACGTACTTCTTATTCTGCAGGTTTGCTAGTCTAGATATATTTACTACATGGTTTCTTGGCTAATTATTTCTAGCATGGCACTGATTGAGCTGTTAATAAAGTGTGAAGGTGCCTCGCAGGCACTTTTTGAGTCTTAAAGAAATGATCTACATCTAAATTGCAAATAGTAAAATTTCCTTACCCACCAATATTAAGGTGATAGCATCTCCACTATTGTAAAATTAATCAAACTTCTCTTGGTGACAGAAATGTTAATTTAAATTTTTCGTCACAATTACAGAGAGAGTTATTGCAGCCTCTGACTTGTAATTAATTTCTCTTTCTTTTCATCACTGTGTTACAGCCCTTTGTAATAGTGATAAATGGAGTATCTACCTGACCTTTTTTTCTTATATAATATAAATTACTTTTAGGTTTAAAAAAAAAATTACTTCTGGTTAATCAGTGCTTTTCCATAAACAGGAGGATAGGAGGGAATGGCTTGGGGTTGTGGTTGTTGTTGTTGTTTCAAATAAGCATTGCTGCAGTTAAGATGAGAGGCAGCAGGGGACCAGAGTTGAGAGTACCGGGGACCAAATACGATGGTGGTCACTGTCCCTGTGTTATGCATTGTCCCAGTGGAACCACGTGCGCAGGAAATGGACAGCGAGGAGAGATTTGCTGCTGCTGAGGAAGGCTTTAAAACAGGATTGGCAGAGGATGGTGGTGCATCAAACCACTGGCAGGAGCGAGAACTGGGAGAGGCTGAGGGATGATTGTCACAAGAAGAAAATTAAGGGGTCTATCAGTCAAACGTTTCAAATATGTCAGCACAAGGAATAAAGAGGAGGAACTTCAGGTCTCGTGTACAATCAATATTGTAATTTAAATGCTATAGCAGAGGCTTGGTATAAAATGGCCATGGCGAGAATCCTGACAGAAAAGCATACAACTTTTTCAGGGAGGACTTGGCCATGGGGGAGAGTCTGATGCTCAGACGGAAGTGGTGGTAGGTCTGCTGCAAGGCTCCTGGGGCTGGTTGTTGGGAACAGGCGGTCTGTTGGAGACAGTCAGCTATGGACCACCAAAGAGATGGGGTGAATGAGGCTGCTGCTGAGCATCCTGCAGATCACATCACTGGTAGCACAAGGTAGGATTTGGAAAGAGAAACACAGCAGAACACGATACCCACCAGCTTCGCAGCTGGCTGGGCAGGAAGAGATCTGAAGAAACCGGGACGTGATGGTGGAGTGGGAAAGGGTAAAAAGCAACGCAGGTGATAGTTGTGAAAGAAAAGCTCATGATTTAAACCAAAGGCAATGTGCTTTAGGATTGACATATAAGGTCTCTGAAACAGCAAGAGAGACCAGCAGTGCTGAGCCTCTGAGCTTGCCAGAGCCCTGGGGAGAAAACATCTCCCTTTTGCTCTCTGGAAACCAGTGCACCAGCAGACCCTATAGATTTCCACATTTCTGCAGCTATTAAAATACTGGGGCAAACTGGATATTCCCAGCTCTTGGAGCATTTTGAGAAGAGACTGGAGCAATTTTGAGGGCTGATTAGCAGTTATCTTCAAGAGCATGAAGAGGTCTGGGGAGGCTCCAGGGGAAGAGAAGAGATGTGGGTAGCACCTGCCTCTGAAAGAGAGGGAGAAGAAGAGCTGGGCAAGTGTAGACTGGCCTGTTTGAATTCACTGCTGGAGCAAATATCCAGTGATCTGTCCATACGCACTTGGAGCATCACAGGTGATAAAGAACAGCGAGCACAACTGTCGGGGGGACATCACATCAACCCCACCTAGTTTCCCTCTATAACAGCACAACAGGGTGTAAGGAGGGGTGCCAGAGAGCTTGACTGTGGTGAGGCTTTTCATGCCACCTCTCATGTCAATCTCCAGAGCAATCGAAGGAAATTGAATCTCTAAGACAGGTTGTGAATGATTGGCAAAAGGTGTGCAGGGAGAAGTTATCAGTGGTTTGCTGTCAAACTGTGGAGAGCTTTAGGTGAGGTGCCTTATGGTACCTGTCAGGGGTCTGGGACTCTTCAATATTGCACTTGTGACTTGGGCAGTAGAGTTAAGAGTCTACATGCAGGGCCTAGAGGTGACACCAGCCTGAGAAAGGTGGGATCACTTTGGAAATCGGCATTAGAATTCAGTGTTGCTGTGGAAAAACTGAGAAATTATCAGAAAGCAATTTAGGTTAAAAACAAACAAACAAAACAAACCGTATATGCACGCACTACATCTAGCTTTGAGTTTTCAGTAGCAGAGGCACAAGCTGACAGCATCGGTCTAAGCATGGCAGAAAAGGATATGAAGACTTATCAGGGATCAGAAACCAAATGGGTGAATAACGTGCGTGTTCTTGCAGAAAAAACAAACCGGCCATCACTTACAGACCCGAGGTGTCGTATGGGAGAGGTTGCCTTTTGCTTGCCCACACCAGTGGGATGGGGGCTTGAGCAGAGCATGTGGTTTAGGGGGGTGCTGTGGGGAAAATGAGGAGCTGGAGGGATCCGAAGGAGAGCTGCAGGGAGCCTGAAAGGTCTGGTGGGCACATACTGTGTGGAAAGGCTGGGGCAGGTGGGCTTGTTTAATTTGAGGTAATGGGAAACGGAGTGGGATGAGGCGGTAGCTTTTCAACTTGGCAAATGATTGCAGCAAAAGAGAAAGTGAGTGAACTATTCCCAAAGCCCAGTGTGGCTTGGCAAAACAGGGTTGACCATTCAAATGGATTTGTTTGAGGCTTATCCAGGGATGTGGTATACTGTTTTAGTAAAATGACTTGGGCGTCATATGTCAGAAGTGGCTGTGCGTCCAGCAGAGTTGATATCATTAAGCCCCTAATTACAGACTATCTTATCTGAATTACTTTATGACATTCAGTGATCTGTGTTACAGGGGAGAATAGGATAAATTATGAGAATACTGCCTTAGGCTGTACAGTCTCATAAATCAGTAAATATCAAATTTTGTGTATATCTTTGGTAAGGACCCGCTACTTTGGATGCTTGTTTGAAATGCATTTTCTTTATTAAGTTTCCCACCTGTAAAATTTGTGTCCCTGTGTTGCAGTCTTTGGGTTTAATGCAGAAGAGCCTCCTGTCGGAGGCATTTGGCCACCAACCAATTTGCCAAGCAAACTACATTTTTCACTCAAATGTAGTTAATGACCCAAACGAAATGAAATGCTTGTTAGGGGTTGATTTAAACAACGTGGTCTAATGACAATGTCCTTTCCTTTCTGCCCACTCTCACTAACAATTCCACTTTATTTCAACTAGGCAGCTTTTTAAGCAAGGCTCAGACACGTGTCTATTGGCTGGAGGGAAGGGGGGGGCACATTTAGCTGGAGATTTTTACTTTGAAACTTCCTGACAAAAATTAATTAGAAGAATCATGTAATTGCAATAAATGTATCTCATGGGTCCCCAATGGCTTGTTTCTAAACACAGAAGGATTATTTAGGCATTCATGACAGCAACAAAAAGTACCAAATAAACGTAATGGGTTCTTTTTATATACAATAAAAATGACATACAGTAGCTGAATGTTTTACTAATTTGGCAACAGGATCTTAGAGAGATGGGTATGGTTGTGCTTTTAACGGATGTGGTTTTAATCTTTGCTGGACTTGTACTTGCAAGGGGTAAGATGCTAACTGGTTTTCCTGCTGGTGTCCCACAACATGCTGGGGAAGAGAGATGTCCCAGCACCCAAAAATGTGGCTATCTCCACTTGCTGTGTCACCCGCGTTGCACGTTCCTCCCATGAGATGGGAGACGTAAGTGTTCCTGAAAGGCTGCTAAATAACCCGAGGGGGCTGTCCTGAGCAGCCAGTGCCAGCAGAGGCTAAAACCCCACTGCCTGCGGCGAGACCAGCCTGAGCCTGCGCAGGGAAGGCGCGGATGCTTCTTTCACTACCTGGTGTTCGGCCACTGACACAACAGCTCTGTTCCTCTAGTATCTTTAAAGTGGCTTTTTGAGCATGAAATGCTTTTAGGGATGCCTTTGAGGCTGTGATGGCGTAGGCTTCTGCCTCCCTCAATTCCAGGTAATGCAAAGATCCCTATTGAATCCTCCAAGGGAGGGATTGTAACGCGGGTATTACTGTACTGCTGTAGATGCTGCTGTGTATCCTTCCCCTTCCCAGCAGCAGTGCAGCCAGGCCAGCATTTTGGGTCCCATACGGCAGTGGTGTCTGTACAGCTCCCCACTGCCCTCCCTGGGCAGGCACCACTGGACTTGCCTCTGCCGTGCGGAGAGCGCTTCCAGGCTGAGCAGGGCTGCAGAATCGCAGGGTGTGAAGGCAGAGATGCTTCACTGCAGGATGAAGCTGAGCTCAGCGCTTGTTGTGGGACACAGTGGCTCGGTTTTCATCATGCCTGTGATGAACTCTGTTGTGTGAAAATGGATAGACCCTTTCTGGGGCATTTCTGCCTCAAAGCTCAGTGGGGCAGGAGTGGTGCAAATGTGGAGTCGGGGAAGGCTTGAGATTAATCCACCTCCACTGCTTCTCTCTGCTTGTGTGATTTAGCCTCACAAGCACCTCGAGCTCAGGTCTTTTCATTTATTTTTGTTTCACTGGGTTTCCAGGATAAGTGAAGTTTGGAGAGGAAAATCTCATTAGTCTATCATACAAATTGGACTAAACCTTATATGTATGTTTATGTTATCTTAGTACACATCCTCCCCCCCCCCACACACACACCCATTGCTTACAGGGCAGAGGTCTTACTGCCCTATAGCCTGGATAAGTCTGTCCTGTGGTACTGAACATATATAGTGTCATCAGATAAGTATGCAACTTCATTTTGGCTTGGATTCATCAAGTAGATAGTTAAGCTAGATGGAAAGACTTGTGATCTGGAGATGCGTTTTCCTTTTTTGTTTTATATTGAAAAAGCTTGTATATAGCAAAGCAGACTGCCTGACTTTGGGATGTTGGTTAGGTGAGGCGAATCCCACTCTCTAACTCTGTTTGGATCTTAAAGGTTGCGCATAAGAGCCATTGGTGGGGACATATGAACACTGTAAATCTTTTTACTGCATGTACCAACCATAAAGAGAAGTGATCTTCAAATGACATCATCAACACAAAGGGCACTAGGAGAAGTTCCAACTTATGACACAATAAATCATCGAGTAGTCTAGTAATGGACACCGAGCCTAGACAGTTTTGCAAAGCAAGTTCTCATATAAAATGGTATTCTGCATTGAAATGTGGGCTCCAAACCTGCTTAGCTGGTACCACTTAAGCTGCTTTAGTGAGATCATTTTGGATTTCCACAGTCGACCAATCTTTCCAAATTGCTCAGTGTCTAATGTAATCCCAGATGTATTTACCATACTTCATTGTATTTATAGAGGTGACTAGGTCATGAAGACATGGCTTATTTCCAGGGACAAGAAGTCCAGGTTCTTCAGTGCATTTTCCTCTTCTAAAAGCAATGCTATGGCACTCTCGGAGTTTGCGGTGAACACATTTGTCTTTGCTCAGTGACGATGGTTGATCATTAGCAAAATGTATTTCGGTATTTATGGTTACAGACGTATTGACCTTAATGCTACATACAGCGGTGATCGGATCACAGCCAGCCACCATTAGGAGAAGGTGCAAGAGTTACTATGCACAGCTTTTTCTGAGCAAAGAAAATGCCTCCAAGGCATGGCAGCTGCAAAGGGCAGTGTATAAGAGGAATAAGTCCTTGGTTCAAGTATGATAAACTGGCCGCTACAGGCTTGTTTCTTTCCCTCTCCATTGGTTCTTGTTCTCACTTAACACATAGGCACTGTTAAACCACACGTTCATCTGGTGGTCTTATATATAGCTACCCTGCAGTAAAGGGAATTACACTCATGGGCATCAGTGTGAGGATGTGGCCCGTGAACATGTCTGCTGGTGATGGTGCCAGAACTTCTGCTTGAGATGCTTTGCTCCAGTACACTGCTTTGTAGTGACCAGCTGTAGTTTTGTCAATTTACTATCAGTGTATGTACATTGCCATTGCACGTTGCTTTATTTTCTGAAGTGTCTCAAATTAGGTTAGATTTGCAAGAAAAATGTGTGATATCATGAAGCACAATTCATATTTTTCCATAGGTTTAGTGTGATTCCCGGCAGCTAAAGGGTCTGATCTCAGCCAAGCAAAAGGCATGTTTTTCTGCTGCGCAACATGACAATTTTGTGACATAATGAATTACACACAGCTGTTTTTTCTCTGGCTTAGGAATTTTGTTTCATTATTACTGTATCTGTGCAATTTCTTAATATTCTTGAATCTGGGCTCTGCTTACAGGCATATCAGATTATTCAGATGCTAGAGTGAAATATTATGTGGATAGGAGCACAAAATGTTCTTTATTTGTGGGCCACTGGGTATGTAATGGTGTATAAAGAGTCAGGAACTGGTACTTAGCTGCAGTGTCTCTTCTGCTTTCTCATTCAGCCCCAAGCCTAAGTGTACAAGAGACTTATTGTTTGTAAGCCTCTTCTAGCACTACTTCTCTTCTCCATCTCACCTTCCTAAAATTCTTTCTTAGCTAACGGCCTTTCGGACAGTTGACAGTGGTAATTAAATAAAATAGGCTTCAAGGGGATGGCTGACATGCCTTGTGTTCAGCTGCACGGTGTTAACAAGGCTGGGCCTTTGGGCTCGGAGCTATGGTCTCCTAGGGTGTTTGTGGAATGGGCTGTGCTCTCATGGGCCTCAGAAGAAATCGAGAAGGACATTTAGTATAGGAAAGGGTTGGGGGGAGTGCTTCTCCTGGCCTGTACTGGGATGAAATGGAGGCTCTTGGAAGGGAAATCTCAGAGGACAGGGTCACCAGTTCTTACTCCCCAAACCAACCAGGGGCACAGGAGTTAGGGGTCTGACTGGGAATATGGGGGAGAGATTTAAGATCTTGCTCTAGGCCTCAATACAAGGCCTCAAATTTCAGGTTTTTACACGTGAGACTGGGTTACTCCTAAGTAGAATACTAGGCTTATGGAAGAAAAGGCTGATCTGAAAGTCTCGTTTCTCTATGGTGAAATTGGTGTGTATGACGTTATGAAATACTTTGTCAGAAGTGTTTGTCTAGCAGACAGTTTTGTTAGTGTATTATTACTGATCACTTCTGACTCCCCCTCCTCTTAATGAAGAGCATGGGGAGCACTGACTTTGCTTTTTGGGTGCTTCTATTGGTCAATCACATTCGCTAATTGCATGCCCAATTGTATTAAACGACAGTGCCCAATCGCCAATGCCCTCGAATTTTCTAAGTGATATATTATTGATGCAACTACATCTTGCTTTACTTTAAGATTTTATTACATCTTCACCAGCAGTGATGAGAAACTTTCTTTTGCATTTTGTTAGTGCTTCTGTCCACCTCCAATGAAATGTATCTTAATATAATCAAGTACTGTGCGGTTTACTACCAAATCCCTCATGCTTACGGGTTTCCATTTAGGTAATAGGGTATGCCCGACTTGGCTGCTTATAAGTGGAGCACTTGACTGCTCTTGCTGTTATGGGCTCAGAGTCTGGGTTAGATTTCTCTGGAGAGCAGCGTTCTGATTTAATAGCTGGTCTACAGTTCCATGAATTACATCCAGGGAATTGTTCAAGATGGATGATAACATAAATGGGTTACTTGGGCTAATTCAAGACACTTTCTTGAGTGTACTAGGTCAATTTTCTAATAGATCAAAGTGGGTGTGTTTCAGAAAACTGCTGGCACACACGTATGTACACTCTCACGCTGCATCACGTAGATCAAGGCAATTCCAAATTCTGTTCTATTTCAGTCTATTCACATTTCATCTCTCTCGGAGACTTCTGAAACTGAATGAAGTACTGGAGATTGTGCTATAGGGAGTGACCTGGGACTGGTGAGTGAGTGGTCTAAATGTTCCCTTTCCATCTTTTTCAATTTTGTGAAATTTAAATTGTGGGCCAGGGAATACTGGTGAAGCAGAGCGTCCCTAGGTTGAATTTGCAACGGTTGCAACGATTGCAGCCCTCTGGCCTGGTCATGATACCAAGCAATGGAAATGCATGCAGTCAGACGTCTCGATATTTACCCTAAGCCTTTCTACTTTGGGATCCTTTTCCTTTTCCTCCACTTGATGAATCAGAGCTGGAAAAACCCAGAGCATGAATCCATAGTTTGCTATCAAATTAAGCTAAAGCAAAACCTCTCCTTGTTTGCATAATTTGGCAAATTTTCCATCTCTCTCCTAAATCTGTACAAATGCATCTTGCTTGTGTAAGCTCAAACATGTGGCAGAGACCTGTGGACACCCTGACATCTAGAGCTGGAGCGCAGCAAAACCTGTGGAGGGTCATGGGTTCCACATACACATGTTCATCCATTTAAGTGCACAAGAATCTGGTGGGTATTTTGTGCCTAAACCTTTGTCAGTGAACAGAAAGGGAGGCATTACCTGGAAGGCATTAGCTAGAGCTTGCCCTTTCCACATTAAGGCAGTGGTTCCGAAGTCAATTAATGCGGCAGTCCTCATCATCTCCTCTTCAGTAACTGAACGTGTCATGCCTAATGTTCTGCTGATACTCAGTAGAACAGCAGACCTAGCACATTGATTTGTTTTCATCTAGTTTTATACAAACGTGCAAGGGGTTTGCGGTTTCCATGAAAGATACCAAGAGAAATCTTATCAGAATGCAGATGGCTGATGCAATGAAACTTTCCCCTGGCAAACACATAGCAATCGTCCTTCCTGTACAGTCAGTAGACGTAACTGGATTTTGTGGCCTGAGAATGAAGTGGCTTTTCTATTTTGTATCCTGTAATAGGAAAGCTGGAAGGGACAGACTCTGTTTGGAACTTTATTTTCAATTAATAACAGCTTAAGAGAACTGAAGGAGGTGTAAGAAGTTGTTTTTATGGCACCTCTGTTAAACGTAAATTCTTCGTTGTTATTTTCATTCTGACTTTTGGTACTGAATTTTTTCCATTTTTGGCGTTTTTGTGAATATGAATAACTTCCTGAATTAATGTGAGGGTTTTTTGTTTCCAGTACTGGGATTTTTTTTTTTTTTTCAGGTGACGCAGGGGCTTATTAATGAGTGTGATATAAATTTAAAGTTGCTTAAGCTTGTGGCCAAAATCTGCAGTTTTCTGTGTCAAGTGGTTTGTGAGAATGAATGTGGGTCTTAGCCAAGTGCTCTGCTCCTCTGTCCAGGTTTGGGTTGTCATGCAGGCAGGGACCATTCTGACTCTGGGTATGCGCTCTGGTTTTTGATAGGGCCCTCGCTCACCACTTCACATCAAAGAGAGGGTAAGCCATAAAAGGGTAACCAGTCTCTGGTTATTTTAGTGTAAAGGGAAGATACCTGTCAAAGTCTATTCCTCCTTGAGAAGCCAAGTATCAAAGGAAGCTGATAAAGTTGCTGGTGAACGCTTCCTAGGCTTTTGGTGTAATCATTGGAACAGAGGTGATACACAGGAGGTGATGTATCGGGGCACTCATGTTTCAGGTGAAGTCCTGGGATGGAAGAGTGTCCTGGGTTGATTTTTGTGCAACTTCAGGAGCGTTGATTGAAGCTGGCTTACACGTTTGATATGGCATGGACCTTTTTTTTTTTTTCTCTTCTTATTTTGCATAACTAGTTTAGTTGACAGCGTACTGGTTTTGCTCCTTTGATCTCTGCTCAGTTTGACTGTATTTTCAATAACTACTTAGTATAAAAATAAAATGTGCAGGCCGCATCAAATAAACTAATTAAGGATTAGAATGAAAAAGTGTCAAAATCCGAGACCTCGCCGAGGCAGATTAGTCACTGCATACGAGACGCGATCTAATAACTAATGGGTTGCTGTAGTAACGAGGGAATCAATACCCCTCGGCTGGTCAGGGAGCTGACAGTAATTTCTGCTGGGTCATAGATTCTGGAAAATGAAGTGCCACCTACTACAACACAAGTAATCTCTGTGGACTTTTTGACAACAGAGCATCCTACAAAGTTTATATTAAAGAAAATATTAATCTCCCAAGTCTGTTTGTTTATCTCTGCAGGGGTTATCTGATATTGTTACAGCCACAGACAATTAAGTTTAGACTCCTATGTGAGCTCTCAGTGGGTTAGCTTTGGAAATAAGCCTTTGGTTTTGCTTACTAAGTGGTGGGTTTATAGGACATATCACTACCAGGGTGTTGGAGTATAGGAAAGGAAAGCTGGAAGAGCCCAGTCTGCTATCCCAAATCTGCTCTTCTTACTTGAGGGAAAACTGCTGCTGAAGTCAAAAGAAGTTCAGCTTGGGTGGAGGGGACGAGATATGCTGGGGCACTTAAAAGTGTGGTTTGCAACTGAGCTGTAAAGTCAGGCTTGCTGTAGGCTGTGTGTGTCTGTGCCTCGGTACCCAAAATTTCCATGGGGATGATCATCCTTCCTTGTCATCTCTGTATCGATTGCACGATTGTCATCTCTGTATCGGATGGGGACACTCATAGGTGTCTGAGCAGCACCTAGAACAGTGTCAGCTGCGTACCTTGATGGCAAAAAGAGACTTAACTCTATGCCGGGGCAGGCAGCACAGCTCTTCATCCGTGACCGGGAGCTAAAACTACTCGGTGCAGAAACTTGAGAAGGAAACCAGCAAGTGAAGGGGACTCTGGCAGGTGTTTCCCACCTGCAGGCTGGGAGAGGAGAGCCCTGTGAAGCACAAGGAGTTAATGTTAGTCAAAGAGCTACAGGGGGCTAATAAGGACTTTTTCCAAACATCTAGGGGGATGGTAGTGCTGGAGAGAAAGTAGGCCACTCACTAATGAGGGGAGTGGTGGTGTTAATTACGTCTTGAAATTGCCTGAGATACTGAGCTCCTGAAATTCATCTTCAGCAGAAAACCATCAGGAAAATAAGTTCGGGCAATTAGGAGATGGGGGAGAAAGAGTGTAAAAATAGCCTGGATAATTAAGAGCAGATAAGGGAACATCTAAGAACTGGCAAGAAGTGCAAAGAGGGCTTCCTGCCTTTGCTGAGCTCCACTACGCTGATCTCGCAGGCGCGGGGCCAGGAGCTCTGGCTATAGCACCAGCGATGTGAAGGGCAGGTCCCCAGCCCCGCTGTTGTGGGTGCTGGAGGTTCAGCTGCACGGGGGCTGCGGGGCAGCGAGGGCACGTCTCCTTCCTCGTACCGCACTCGTGGCGGTGCCGCTGACACGGCTGTGCTGCAAATCCCTGCAGAGTCCGCGGGAAGTTGGTTAGGGCAGGTCTCAGCTGCGGGTGCAAGAAGGGGGTTGACACGGAGCCACTGGCAATTACAAGCCACAGACCTGTGCGAGTGGCAGCCTGCTACAGGGTGGGCAGGGAGCAAACATAGCTCCGAATCTTTTAGACGGGCTGCTTTGTGGAAAAGCATGGCTGGTTTTCACTTTCTGCAACTGCCTGCTGTGATATCGGTTGTGAGAGTGCGTGTGTCCTGCTTGACACAGGGAGGGGACAAGGAGCTGCTTCCCCTTCAGCTGCTCCCCCGTTTTATGGGACCAGTGTACAGCGGGGAAAAGCCTGCTGCTAACTAACTCTGATATTCAGTGACAGCTCTGCAGCTGCTGCTGGCGTTTGCACTGCTTGGTACATAATGTTGGTGAATAATAATACCTGACCTAGTAGAACAAGAACTCTTTTATCAAACATGTTTAAAGAAAAATGACAGTCCGCGTAGCATGTAATGGAATGGATGATAAATCACAAAATAGGGAAAAACTGTTGTGTTACTCCTGCTGGTATGAGTTCCTGTTCATAAGGTCCATACGTTATGTTTTTTGATGACATAAATTTAATGAAATTCTCTGGAAATGCTGACCAGAAGTCAATATACAACTCAGTCCCAAGAAGTTTCCTAATATCTTTGTTTGTCTTAGGTAATAGATCTGTTGATGTGTATCTCTCCTATTAAGTGCTGTGATAGGATGCTATAATGAAATTACAATATGGAATGGTAGCTCGACTAAAGCGGCATTATCAGAAATGTCACCCCCTAACAAATTAGCAGTTGCAGTGTTTGCCCTCTGGTTACAAAACCTTGTTCCTTTTGTCTTTTACTATAACTTATAATAACAAAGCCTGTGATGTAAATGTCTGCAGGGTATGTTTCCAGTAGCTAAGTGTGAAACATGTTTCAGTGGGGATATGGGGGGGGAAAAACCACACTTTGTTTTTTTTTAAATTCAAGACAAAGGATTTTTGGCCTTGGGCATTCCAACTACAGCTGCTGTCAATATAGGGGAGGTAGAACTGTTTTTCTATTTATTTATTTTTTCTTTTTAAAGAAAAAAAAAAAAAGGTACCCACATATCTCTA
>VFFE01007160.1:1295942-1352818 GCA_008921705.1 Burhinus oedicnemus | reverse complement strand
TCTTTTTCTTTTTTTTTAAGCCGAAACTAGAAATTCACAGGCCTTACTCCAAAGGCAGTGTAAAGACCTCCATTGGGTCCTATGTTTTTTGTTCAACAGGGCCTAGGAAGAATTGCAGATTTTTAAAGAAATTTAGAAAAACCCCAGCCCTCAAAGCCGTGACTAACCCCAGCCCTGCATGTGTTGGAGCAGGTGGAGGGGGACCCCCCTGTCTCCGGCTCAGCTTGGGGAGACAGATTTCTGAGAAGTTGTGACCAAACCTCTGCCAGTGAGAGCAGGACACACGGCATCTCACAGGAAAGCCCTCCTGGCTCTTGGATCTCTTGCCCCTGTTGGGCTGCCCTGTGCAGGTGGGAGATCTTGATGGGAACTTCTCCTCCCTGTCCCTTGCCAGTGGCAGTGGTCCCCAAAGTGGTCGCTAAAGGGTCACAAGGTGGCCAGGGGGGTGGGTGTGCAGGGCTTGGGGCTGCCTCCAGAGAGGCTGCAGTGCATACAGGACACGAGAGGGAATGAAAACTGGATATTTAGAAGCAGAGGAAAAAGAGATGATGGATTGGGTCAGCATGATGAGCCATGATCAGCACATGCATGGGGCAGTGTGTACGGTTGTGCAAGCCAACTGTGTGCAAGGGTCTGGAGCTGGTCTTCGTGCCAGTGGGTTTTTGTTTTACCAAGCCAGCATGTGCATGGTTAATAATCTTTGTCATCACCCTTCCTAGGAATCAAAGAATGGACTACCTTGTGCTCCTTGGGAACAGTACCTCTCTCCTTTTCAACAAAGGAGTCAGAGCCAGTCTTCAGTTAGAAATAACTAAGCGTTGGTTTTTATTTTTAAGATGCAACAGAAAAAACTTAGAGTATAGGAACTTAATCCATAACAGTGACACTTCACTTATCCAAGCAACTGGGAAGTGCTTAAATACTGAAGCCTGTGGCTTAATTATTTACCTGTGGCTTAATTGGGTGTAATTTTACTGAAGAGTCTGTTTATTTTCCTATGGAGAGGCTCTAAGATGCCTCTAAATGAAAATGTTGCTGGTCCCTACCTGTGCCCCTGACATCAGTAGCAAAGAGCTCATTTAAACCTGCAGAAACCTGGAAAAAACATGTTTTCTCTGGTGCAATCAGCCTGTGGTTTCCTACCGCTCTGCAGCTGGGAGCGTGTATCGGGGGGGTGAGAACGACCCTCCTGTGTTTCCGCACACATTGCACTGCTCTCATCTGGCCTGGGAGCGCTCAGCAGCGCAGGGTGACATGTGAGCCATCGCCCATGCTGCGCTGGGAGCAGAGCCCTCTCTGGGGTGATCCCCCAGCGGCACCCTTCAGCTGCACCCGAAGGGCTTGGGAGAAAAAGCCTACATGGGCTTAGGGAAGCTCGTGCTCTTCTGTTTATTGGGACCCCACTTGGTTTTCATCTTCTGCAAATTCGATGTTGGTAATTGTTTCTCTTCCAGAGCTGGGAAGGTTCATTTATGCAGGATCAGATATTCAAAGTTATGCTCATATCGGCGTGTCTGTGGGTATTTGCTGTTTATATTCCAGGCACAAATCCCTGGTGACTATAGACAGGCCAGGGGCTGTACCCTGGCCAGTCATCCTTATTTAGATGACCCTTTCGACTTCAGTGTATTATTCTTGCATGCCTAAGAATAGTTTTCCTGCATGAGAGGTTAAAGGATTGAATATCGGGGCTTTCCATTTGCATGCCCCGGTTAGAAGCTAAACCAGTGATTGTATCCAAGTGTGTGGAAAAGCTCTTCCTACTGTTCTGCCAGTGTAAAGTGCTATGAAAAGATTTTTATCTTGAATATCCATTTAATTCAAACCAAATGTGCTCAGACATTTGTGCTGGCTAGGTTTTCAGTTCGGAAAGCTCCGATTTTTCTTCTCCCCATTCCTCCCCCTCCCCAGCACAGAGGCTCCAACCAGGAACCTCCTTTTGAATCTCTGCAGGCAATTTCCTTACAGTACTTGGATCTCCAAGCTTCATTGGACTTCTACAACAACAGAAGCTTTATATCATTGGGTTTTCACCCCAAAATGCTTAGTTTCTATTAACAACCTTACAAAAAGGGCAGTGTATTACTGCTTGGTGATCCCAATGATAAATGAAGCACATTATATGTGAAGTAAAGGCTCTATTTATCCTTGCTCTTTTTTTCTGAAGTCCCAGCAGGTTTAATGTGAGTAGCTTTCGATGACCTTCATAACAAATCAAGAATAAACCTCAGTGCGTTCTCACGAAGGTGGATAGCACTGCGGACAATTTTTTTTTTTTTAAATTGAAATAACAATAATAGCAACGAGCTGTATTAGTAGTATTTGATAATGCAAAAAAATTAATGTTCACTGAAAGCCAGGTGCCAGCACTATTTGATTGTTTACCAACATAGTCATAAAGAAACAGAGTTATTAAAGGATCTGAAATCACTCAGTAATTCAGCTGCTGACGTTGATGGATGGAACTTGGCTGTTCCTCTTTGCTAAAGCTGCTGACTGGATAAATGTTTTATTCATGAAGCCCAGGGCAGGAAGGGATGCCAAAGGTTTAAGAATATTTTAAGAAACTCTTTGAGATGTCAAGCAAGTTATCAGGTGTTGTTAAGCAAAGGAGCTGAAGTACTACATTTAAACATAACCGAGCTCTCAACATATACAACAACAATACATCAAAAGCCAGGATGCGATTCTTGTCTCGAGCAGTATATGGAATGATGAGTTGGGAATACAAGTCCTTTTATTTCCTGCACCTTTGTACCTTCAGTCATCTTGCAGCCTTGTCTTTTTGAGCATTGTTATACCAAAGGGAATTTTCACACATGACACTGCGAATTGAGGCTTGGAAACAAATAAATATTTAGAAACCGAACCCTACAAGGTCACAGATTTATATCAAAGACAAAATAAATGATATGATGACAATGTTCATGGAAATTGCAGCCAGGAATGAACAATTTGGATTAGAGCAAGTGGATTCTGCCTGGCCACTCAGTGGGAGAAGTTGTTCAAAATGGTAATTATTGAAAGAGGCTATTATCAAAAGACAGGATAATGATGAATTTCCCTCTGTCCTCTTCACCCTACCCCTGACTCCTCTTTGTCCAAGGGCAACGTCTGCCAACAGCTCCTCACCTATTTGGTCGGGCAGTGTTGCTTTGCAGCAGTGAAGGATCTGGTTGCAATTTAAGTGATTCTTTCAAATGCTTTGTTTCTGTTCTATGAGAATTCAGATCTGGATCCTTTGTTGATTTTTATTTTATTTTTTTTTATGGAAAGGTGTGTTTTGTATAAGAATTTTAATGAAGAGATCCTTAACCCCACAAGCTCCTGCATCGACAAGTGTTTGAATATTTCATAATCTATATTAATAACTTCTTTTAAGTTTCTGCAGTCTTGTAAGAGCAGAACAGATGAGCTCTTGATGGAGCTGAACTGTCAATCTGAACACAGTGACATTAGAAAATAGCTCTGTTTCCAAGCCTAGCTGTGTGAAATGTCCCTTCTTGCCAAGGGAGCAGCAAAGTATAGATTAAATGTGCCTTATTATGACATCTCAAGAGTATAAAAATTGGGAAAGGTATTAAAAATGAGTAATTAAAATTGAAGACTGATAGATAATGGTGAATAAAAAGCAGGTAAGTACTGGTGTTCCCACTGCCCTTTTGATTTGCAGAGATTCAGTGCTAAAGACCAAAAGCATATTTCTCACAGGCCTCAGTTAAAATTCAAATCCAATAGACTGACAGTGAAAACTACTGTCAAAAAAAGCTGTCAAGTTGTATCAAAATAAGTCACTATATTACCTCTCTTTATCTGTCAAAGGCATTGATTATTTTCAATAGAGGAGCCCTCTGACAGTTGCTGAAACTGAAGAATCCCGTGTTGAAACGATTTGGCTGACACATGTCACTATTTCCTAAACAGATAAGTCAAATACCTTATTTTTGACTCTTTCTGTAGGAGAAAGCATGTTTATGTAGTATTTTATGAAGGATAAATAATGCAGAAAGAAAGGAACATCCATTAGCACTTCACTTTCTCAGCTATTTGTATCGGTGGGTTTTTTTGTAGCATGTTTTTAAAATGTTCTTCTTTGCATAAAATCATGTGTTCCTTTGGTGGTTGTGATACATTGCAGGGATTTGCTAAGATACCCTGAAGTAATTCAGATAATCAGTGAACCATATTGCTGCTATTCTTGATCACAGCTGACAGTTTACTGTTGACTACACTAAACTTCTGTTTCCTACTGGCCACACGTCCGTAGCAGTGATACACACATCAATGTTCTGCGAAATGCCCCTGTATATTACAGATGGACAAACTGCGAAGGGCAAATTAAGGACTGCATCTTGGACTTGCTGCCGGTTTTTGGAGTGAAGCTGGGGCCAAGCCTCTGCTCAAACTCTTTGGGTAACTGTCGATTTTCACGTGGTGGATGTGGGCACCCCTGTTTTTATAGGTGCCGGCTTTGCAATCCTGCCAGGCGTCTTTAGCAGAGGGGAAAGTCTGGCTGCCTTCCACCTCAAGGCTGTCATGTCTGGAAGTAGGTGCCCCTTTCCAGCTGAAACTGTACAAAATGGAGGACGTTTCCAATATGCTCCCTTGGGAGGAGGCTGTGGAGTGGCAGAGCCATTGTGAATTACTGATGCTATTAAGAAGGTGAGAACTGGCTCAAGCAGCAGCAGTCAGAGGCAGGCTAATACCCTTGTACACAGGCTTTATTATTCATTAGTGCGTATTGTGCTTCCTCCTAAATATGATTCAGGCTACACTTGTATCACATTAAGATAACGCTAAATCTTTCTGTAATTTGAAGGAAATATTGCTCCCAGCTGTTGTTGCAGAAGTGAACTAAACAAAATCCAAAGAGGTGCTAAAAGAACAACCGTAAAACTCCAACTGCATTTGGCACAGTTCTCCTTTGGTGCCATTTATCACCGAAGTGGTTGCGAGCGGACCTCTGCACTTGTGAACATTATGGCTGTGTGCTCGTAGCATCTCGCGTGTCGGGAGCGGCTCTACCAAAATGGAACAAGCTCCCAAATCCCTCAGGTACTCGAGCACTTTGCTGCTTTAGCAGGAGTTGGGTTTCTCGATGACTGATGAACTGGGCTGTCAAGATGCTGGTGCAGGTCATCATGAGGGTGCCCTGAAATGAGGCAGCGCTGCGCAGAGCGCTGCACTAACATCGTCAAGGTGCTGCTGCTCCGGGAATTGTTGCTTGACCGTTACTGAAAATGAGGTGCACAGGGACTGAGAGCCATTTCTTCAAAGACATCCAGGTGCCTACTTTTGGCTCATCATGACAGAAGTGGTGCCCTAAATTCCTGTGATGACCTGGCCTATGCAGCACACCTGTTTACACCGAATCAACCTGAATGAAATCCAGCGTTTAAACATCATCTCTGTTACAAGCTCCTCCTGAGGCTGTAAGCTCTTTGGAGAGATGTCGTTTTGGTTTGTGTTTGTACAGTGTTTAGTGGATAGAGTCCTTGCCCGTGTGGCTGCTCAGGAACTGCCAAGATGAGTTAATATTAATAATAATACTAAAAATAAACGTGTAAATAGGGATAGTGACAGGCTCAGAGTTCTGACAGCTCTGGAAGGCTTTGATCTTGCATTGGTAGAGATCAGGATGTGCTGCCTCCCCAGATGACAGCCTTGGATGGAGAAAAGAAAAAAAGAGCTATAAACATAGCCTGTAAAGTATGCCTCCATCGTCCTCCTCAGGCTCCCTTCCCCATTAGCTCTGATGATTTACTAAGAGAGCGTGTCTAAGTACCAGCGAAAAAGCAACTGAGAAATTAACCCCAGCAAACCTACAATCTCACACCTGACCCCAGAAGTGCGTAACGTTGGTCATCCAAGTAGTAACGGCTCAGCATAAAGCAGAGGAGAAATGTGCCATTAAAAGAGAAGCATGGAGTGAGCTGCTGAGTGGTGACAGCCGTTAAAAGATACAAACCAACTTGTGGTTCTGACAGCGTATTATATTCAGAAGATAGAGAGGCAGAGAGAGGAAAAAGCAAAACAAACGGGGTTGCTCTGTGCATATGGCCAAAGGGAATCGCAGCATAAACAACGCCAGCCAGAAACTATGGTGTGTGGATGGACTGCCTGTCGGGGAGAGAAGCACCAGCACTTCGGGGCTGGCGCTGGCCGAAAGCCTCGTGGTGAAAGGGAAAATGCTGCAGCAGATTTGGGGGAGCGTCTGTCCGGCAGTGGGCCGGCAGGTGCTGACGGTCATCGGTGGTAATGGACTGCAGACAAGGAAGGAGCATGATTTAGGGGGAAGTGGCAGACTGTGATTTTTTTTGTCTAACTGCAGATTTGGTTTCTGAGCAAATCAGATTTATGCTTCTCTCAGACAATTCTGCTAATAAGCCGATGACTCAGAGCCCGCAGCAGATGGGATTCTTTA
Source organism: Burhinus oedicnemus (assembly GCA_008921705.1). Lineage (NCBI taxonomy): Eukaryota > Metazoa > Chordata > Aves > Charadriiformes > Burhinidae > Burhinus > Burhinus oedicnemus. Next base: position 1,346,394 of record VFFE01007160.1, on the reverse strand, counting down.
GCTGAGGTAGAAACTATTGTTTTTGTCCTAAAAGGAAAGTAACAGTCTTTCTTTTCTAGAAAGCTGATCTCTGGAAAATGCGATGATTTTTCCTTCCCAGCAGAAACACAGCTTTTTCAAGTAACGCCCAGCTATGCTTCTGGACTCTTATCTAATATGCTGAAATTCTCATTAGAAATAAGTAACATGTGACGATTTAGTACGCCGTGTGCTGAGGAAAATTATTTTTTCTTTATATGAACTCCTGTAATTAACAATGTTGCGGAACCATTGCCAAAAGCCACAGCACTAAGTGGTGATTTGAGGCGAGCTGTTCAGCTATCTGAAGGGCAAAATGCCTCCTGTCCATGGCTGCAGGAGGCTGCTGCCAAGAACTTGGGAATATTTCTCTAGTAGGAACATATCTATCTAAATCCTTGGAAAGGGACTTTTATCTAGATGTGAAACTGCTGAAGATTCCCTTCATCTCTCTTCTTCTTCCTGTGGATGTTCAGAAACTTGATTCCCACTAAAGTAATTCAACACTTTTTTTTGAGGGGAAAGCATCCACTCTATAGGAAGTCTCTGAAGGATGACAGTGAGCATGAATATATCATTATAAAAAGACATTTTGCATTCAGAAGCCACATGTGGTCTGAATTTCACTGAGAGTGGTGTTTCTCTTCACAGGCTGTAGAAGTATGTGGTACATAGGGTGATGAAGCCTTTCCTGACATTGTTTTGTTTAAAATCCCTTTGAAGACTGTCGTGCTCACCTTTCCTGAAAATTGTGTTACAGCCTGTAGAGAAGGTGGGTTTGTTTGGCTTGGTGCTGTGTGTGTGAACATACCCTGGGAAGCGACAAAGGCTGCTTCCCTCCTTCCTTCTGTAGGCTTGGAGTCCTGGTGCAGAAAGATCAGGTTTGAAATTTGAAAATGCTTTAAAAATAAATTAGGCTTTTATTTATGTCATAATACGTGCATTCTTTAAAAATAATATCTCCGTGGAGAGCTTCAGTAATTACATATACAGCCATTTGTATGGTAGGCACCCCTTGAGCCTATACGCAGTATTTTATGATAATCTGAAAAAGACAGTAAGTAACAAATTGGTGAAATTTGATGCTCCAAGATTTAATCAAATCTAAACACGATTAAGAGTTTCCTTTGAATTTATCAAAGCTATGTTATTCATCAAAATACTGATACAAAAATGCAACGTGAGTAAAAGGAAGTTACTCTTAATTGGATGGAACAGTCGATCTTATAATGGGGTAAGCTTCCAAACAGAAAGAGATCTTGAAGAGCTCAATGGAGAACATCTGCTCAGGTCTGAGCAGCGATCAGGAAAGCAGAAATATGAAATGGCATGACATTAATTTGCTGAATAGAGGACAACACTGAAAATATGACAGTGTTGTTCTAGAGATGGTGATGTGGCCTCACCTTGAGAGGCATGTTTGGTTTGGTTACCCTAATTAAAAAATGATAGAGCAGGAAATAGAAGAGGGTCAGTGAAGGGCAGCAAACCTAATCAGAGGCATGGAAAATACTTTAGTGGGAAGATTTGCATGCGAGCAGGGACTGCAAAGGTTAGGTCTGTTTATTTTAGGGAGAACAATACAGGGGATGTGCCACCGAGAGACAGGCTATGACGGATATAAATAAAACAACAATGCCATGACTTTTTCCTCTCCTGGAGAAGAAAAAGAGACATCAAATTAAATTCTAAGTCAATGCATTGAACAGCTTTAATAGGAAGCACTTTTAACCTAAGTTTTAATTAGCCTATGGGACCCACTGCCACAAGGTAGGATATTGAGACCGACAGATTGGCATCGTTTGTATGATTAGCAATATCATTTACAGCTAGGCGGGCTGGAATTTCATCCTTTGTACTTCCGGCCATATGCTAAACACAACTTCTCCCTCAGGCATACTGGTGCATAATCCTCCATTATGGGATTTTACAATGCCTTTTGAAGCAGCTGGCACAGGTTGATCTCTAGGCCGTTGCTTGACTCCAGCACTTTGAATGCTGTGCTAGTGACAAGGGCTGGGCTATAATTCCTGGATTAAAAAAAAAAAAAAGTGTAGAAGTTTGGATTGTTGGGTTTTTTTTCCCCCTCCCCACATTTATTGACTTCCCTGTGAGTTGACTGTGAATACATCAGCTTGGAGGAGGAGAGATTTTTGCTTCCCATGGAAGGTGTCTATTTGCCCATTTTAGACTAGTTTGTTTTACTTTCTTTGTCCTTTTAATAGCTTGCATCCTTTACAGTCTTTAATCATTGCACATTTTGGACTTTTTCAGTCCAAACCAGCTGCCATCAATAAACTGGTCTAGTAATTATTTCTCTGGCTTCAGAAAATGGCTATCGTGGAGTCAACGGCACTAGGAACAGGTGGACTGCAGAATGCCTGTTTGATTTGGTAAACAGCATTAAAAAATTGGCACTTTGACTTAGTCCCTGTAACAGGCTAGTTCTACAGCTTTTGTTAATAAGATGCTGCATGTTTTCCAATGTCACAGCATACGTTATTTGTCATTGCAAGACATTTATTGCTTTTTTGTTTTCCCCTTTTGAAAATGTGGGAAGTTAAAAACACATATGAAACATCCATAGGGTGGAAATCCTTCCAAAATGTACAGTGATATTTGGCTGGGGAGAGCCCTCTGGGAAAAGGGGAGGGTACAGATGGGCAGACAAAGTCCAAGCAGGCTGAGCCTGGGGTACAGCGCCGGCACAGATGCTCTGCTCTGTGCAGTTCCTACTCTGTGCCCAAAAATTGTGCTCTGAGGCGCTTTACGCTTGTAGGACAGTTTAGCCTAATGGAGAGCTGGTAACTTGGCACGCAGGAAACCTGTGGTCGGTTCTTGGCTCTGCTCAGACCTCCGGGGTGAGCTTAGGGAAGTCACTGCAGCAACCTCAGCCCTGGGCAAAATGGGGATTGTGATCCGCCAGTCCCACGTACAGGCTTTGTGAGCTACTGGGGAACAGCGTCACTAAATGGGGAGGGGGGTGAGATGGTCACTGCTTCTCTCAAGGATGGGGCTGGGCATGGGGCCAGGTCGGGGTGCAGTCACCGCACAGCAAAATGCCCCAGTGCTGTGAGCTGCCGGCTTTCGTGCCCCACATGGAATCATAACACAGCTTCAATACCAAATAATACATCTGGGTTTCTCTGTTCATCTGTTCTTGTAGTCTCAGATTTTATTCCATGTTCTCCTCAACAGTCGCTGACATTTGGAAGTGCTGTTTTCCACGGAGGCTCTCAGTAAGTAGGTCCTGCAGGAAGGGCTTTGTAAGGCAGACAGCCGTTACTGAGGGGCTCAGATGAGGCCATGGCTAATGAGAGAAGCAGTCCTGCCCCTTCCACGTCCCTGAGGATAAAAAGTGCTAAAAAAGATCTAGGGGACTTCAGTTCCCTTGCTGTCCTCTCTGTGCTGCCTGACAGACCAAGGCTGAAACTGAGTAAGAGCAAGCTTTGTCCCTTGGGGAGGAGAGAGAGTGGCTGGTCCTCCTGAGAGCACTGTACAAAATTCATTCTTCATTGCAGGTCACAAAGGAGCAAGTAAACAGATTCTTCTCTTATTCCCCCCTCCAGGAGTGGCTGCAAAGTGGTGACAGGGGATTTGTTCCTTCTGCCACTGCTCAGCATCAACGCACATACATGGGGACCCTGTACCATGAAGGATAAGGAAGGTAGAGACACAAACTCTGGGGTTTTTTTGGGGTTCCTACCACCCCACAAACTAGAGATTTCCTTCTTGCATGTTAGTAGCTCTTCCCAGCACAGCCATCTGGTGATTCTTCATCTTAAGGGTGAGCTGGGTGACAAAAGTGGGCTGATGCCAGCCTTGTCTGAAGCCTAGTGGATTTTAAGCTGCAGAGCGCCATGTCCCTGCACACGTTGACATCTGAGAAGCCTGTTCTTCTGCTTCCCATGCTAGCAGTGCAGCTGTTAAAGCTCTGGAACATTTTTGGACAAAGAGTACTGTGTTCCTGTGAGACTTTGAAAATGAATTAATAGAACATTGATTTAACTTACTGGCTTTTTGCAATGCCTTTGTTTCCAGGCAGTAAAAGTCTGCTTGCCAGTTGTCCAGCCAGAAGCCAGTACCTATAAAAACCTGCCCCAGCCAGTCTGTGGAGGGCCTTAGTTAATTAAGATATGCATTATCATCCTTGCTTTGGGCTGCTTCTGAGAGAATGTAAAAAGCACAACTAGACAACTGTCTTTTCCTCCTGTTTTGAGACTCATTCTTGATCCCACTGTGATTGCCAGCAGTAGACAAGGAACAGAGCCAGAAGAGTGAAAATTAATAGTGGTGGCATCTGAAATCTCCATCCGTGAGCTTAAACACATGCCTGCTTTAGACTGGGACTTTATTTGCAGGGGCGAACAGCTCATTCCCCCAGGCTGAGTGCTGGAAAACTTAAAAATAGGATGTAAAGACCCCTGCTGCCATTCTGCACGAGGCTTCAGGCAGTGCATGGACTTCTTTATGATCAAATGGGTTATGTCCTGTTGTCTATGTAACTGTGTCTATTCAGGCATATGCATTTTGCAAAGTGACTGTATTCTTAATAGCGAAGGGTAAAATGGTGTCCTGAAGAGTTTCTCCTCAAGAATTAAGGGCTCTTGGTTCTTGACACACAGCCTTAGTGAATGAGAAAGCAGCAGTGCTTTGTTCTCAGAGTCTCCACCTCCCCCTTTGCCACCTTCCTTCTCACACAGGTTCTTTGCTTCCCTCCCTCTAGTTGATTTTCAGTAGGGCATGGACAGTCCTTGCTCTTCCTGCACAGACCCTCCCTCCCTGCACACTCTTCTTGCAGCCTACTCAAAAACACAGAGTGCCTAGGAAAGACCAAATATGCAAGTTTTGCATTCTTCATAAATGTTGTGTGTTGGCTTGAGGTTCTTGCAAGGAATGTGCTAGAAACAAATAGCTGGTGAAAGAAGCAGGACTGACTTTGCAGTAGGACAGGGTGGATAATGCTGGTACAAATCTTCCCTAGTGCTAAGGCGACTGGGTACCACCTGGCCTGGGAACACAGCAAGCTCCAGGCTTCAGGAATTCAAGTGTACCCTTTTCCTTGAAGATGGATGAATCGGGAAAGGTCTCTTGGATGTGGACATATGGTTGCAGTAAGGTGCCCGCTACTTCTTTCCTAGACCATCAAAAACTTGTCTGGTGGTAGGTTCTTCAGGCTGCTATGGTTGAGTTGGGTTTGACCTAAAAGGAAGGGAGCGGGAGCTCTGAAGGCAGTCAGCAACTTCCAGAGCCTTCTATTCCCCCATGGAGGAAGGTAAGCTCCTAAGCCCTAGATAAAATGCTCATCACTTAGACAAATGTGCAGAGATCCTCAAATCCTCCCTAGAAATAGGGGATTGCAATATTAAACATAATTATGAAATGTCTATAGAGCTGCAGCTACAGATGGAGCTTTATGACTGGTTTGAAGTAATACTGCACCAGCATCAATTATCCCCAGCAACTGCACAGAGATATTTTTGGGGCGATATTTTCATTTTACAGCAGCATTCGGTCACTTGCAGCCACCAGCCAGGTGCCTCCCCATTTGTACCCCAAGCATGCAGTGATCTCTCAGCAATGCGTGGCCTGTTATGTCCTGTTGCCTCAATAATCAACAGTTCAGATGAACATTTTACCCTACCTTGGCACCTATGCTGCCGAAATTACTGTGAATGAGGGAGCCTGCCTCTCTGCTACTGCAGCGGTGAGTATTAGCTACAGAGTAGCACTAAATCTTGTTTAAACTACAGTCATTCCACCCAGTGATGAATGTCACTACCTGAATAATTTGGGTAATTTCCTGCAGCTCTAGTGTACTAGCAGAGAAATGAATGTTAATTTACTGCTAATTTAGTATACTAACCCTTAATTAGCAACGAGCAAGCTCTGAAATATTGGATTCTGAAAGCTCATCAAACTTTAAAAAAAAAAAAAAAATCACCCCTCCCAGCTGAACTCTTCACTCTATTTGAGGTTATTAGCAAAATGCTATGGGAGTGCTGTTCATTACCTCTCACTAGGATATATGTAGTTGGGAACACCCCCATTTACCACTCTCGCTGCAGAAGTCCATTAAGAAGATTCTTGCTCTTACGCAGTATATTCAGCCGTTGTACAGTATCGCAGTGTGCAGGTATGCTGTAGCTTTAGTGACAGGCAGGATTAATGGCACAGATTATCAATGACTGGTGGCTAAAAAGGTGAAAGAAAGGCTGAGTGGGTCTAATGGCCTGGGTCATTGCTCCAGGAGGCAGTACATGGCTATGTAAAAAAGCTGGATGTGACATGACTACATCATCTCCCACTTCCTTCTCTGGGCTGCCTTGCCCTTTCCAGTCAGGTCTAGTGTATCCTACTCAATAGCCCTATTGATTTTTTTAAAATTTATTTATTTATTTTATTTTTTTGTGTGTGTGATGACTTGCACGGTAAGGCACAATGCAGGCTGAACAGGCGTCTGTGTGACATGAGTAGGGCATCACGTGCAGCCCTGCCTGTGAATGGAGAGTGTGTGCAGTGGGCTGAGTGGTGATCGAAAGTGGTGGGGCAGGAGGAGAAGGGACACTAGGGAAATAGAAGACCAGAGAAAGGAAATTGAAGAAAGATGTGTGTGTCAGCTGAACTCTTGAAGTCAAACCAAGCACTAAGCTGGGCAATGGGCCAGCACATGACTTGTCCACACCTCTGTGTCGGTACTAGAGTATTTTTGCAGAGAAAAGACCAAACTGTCAGGTGAGACTTCATATTGTTGAAGATGAAGTTAGGCAAAGCCTCATAATTCTGGAGAGCTCTGCAAATTGTCCAGCAGCAATTCCCCTGCTGTGCAGGATTATTCAGGTATCATCTGGCCCAATAGCTCGCTAATGAGTAGAAGAACTTTCAGTGGCAAAGAAAGACTTTGAACGCCTTTCCTGTCCCCATGAAAGATGGACCTGTCTCAGAGGGGAGAGAGGGTGGGAGCTGCTCACGGTGTGTGGTCATGCCCTGACTGTGGGGACAGGTTACCCAGCACCCACCATTGCAACTTGATTTCCCACATCAAAAAAAAAAAAAAACTTTCCTCTTTTGATCTATGCAGACTTGTCCTTCCTAAGTGCACTCCAAATGCGGGCTTCTTTGATGTTTCTGCCTGGGACTCCAGTATTTACCTAATAACTGCCAGTTCCCCTTACCCTACTTTCCCTTCCACATCTTATGCTCCTCTCCTGGTCTCCCATTGGTCACCTGGTTGAATGACAAGGACTCAATTGCTAGTGCTAGGGCTTACCAGATGTCCCCTGTAATACAGGATTCACTGCACAGCTTCAATCGAGTCTTGCAAAAGGTTAATGTGTTGGTCTTCTGGAAATAATCAATGGCTGGACATTCAGAGAAGTGGCTGTTGTAGATAAGATACAGTGTGCCCGGGCTCGCTTGCTGTGAGCATGGGTGGGTGCAAATTGAAGCCTGTCCAGCTGTGCCAGGACTGCTGCAGCTCCAGATGGGCCAAAGGTGCCAAACTGCAGTGTTGCACAGCCTTGTCTCACCTCCAGTGCCTGGACAGCCCCTGGGAGCACACGGCTCCCTGGCCCTGAATCTGTATTGCCATGTTCCTGGTTCTCCTCACTGCCCTGAGACCGACTCCAGCTTAGAGAGGTTTCTCAAGAGGATTTCGCAGTCAGACCAGTAGGAAAGAGCTGTGCTGAGAAAGGGGTCCTTTCTAAGGTGAGTGGAGCAGCAGGACGACAAGCCAATCTTAAATGCAGATCATCCCTCTAGAGGCCGCATTGTTTTTCCTTTCTCTCCCTCTGTTCCCCACTCCCTCCACGCTGTGTCTTTTGTCCCTCATCAGGTCTTGCCAAAATTCTCTGCAGTTGATGGAGGTTGTGTTGTGTTGTCCAGAATTTTCCTCCTTATGTAAATGTCCATATTCAGAGCCAGAGGACCTATTTCACACCAAACCTGGCATCAGTACACAGAGACTATCTTGCTGTCAGTCCTATGTGGAAGTGCATGTTCAGGGGCTGAGACATGCAGGGATTTCTGCAAAATCTCCCTCTTCCCTGCAACAGCTCTTACCACTTTCCTCGCAGCTTCTCTAGCATGCCTGGCAGGTTAAGAAACCAGTTACCTGGTATAAGCTGTGAGCATGGCAGGCAGGCTGCAGCAGTTTTTGCATCTGATTTTTCTGAGAAGTTCTCTGGTTTTTGGGAGATCAGCCTTGCTTCGTTAGTTGCTCTTCTCCTCCTGCCAGGAGGAGTGGGGAACTGTTGTATTTGCACATTAGAAAAAGCCCACGAAAAATGGCTATGTGTAGTTTCCATTCAGGTTTCTCTTTGAGGCTTTGTGAGGGTTTCTTGAGCCCTTCTGCCATGGAATATCGTTTTCTCAAGGAAAAACTTGCCATTGCAAATGAACCGTTCCATGAAACAGAGAAGAAAAATATTGTGAGGCTGTGACCTTCTCTTGCCCCTCTAGGCAGAAGGGGACTGAGATGTTAATATACAGGTGAGATGGATGCATTCTCCACCCCCATTTGGTGGTGCTGACCATGTTGGAGAAGGGAACAACCATCTCTGTGTGTCTCTTCTTGGAAGGGGGTGATTCTATCCGGCTATTCTTTACAAGGACTGAGCTGGGAGAACCACTTACTCCCTCTTGTCTTGTTACATGCATGTAAGAGCAGAATCTGACATCAAAATTAGCACTTAAAATCCATTATTTAAAGAAGTATGCACTTCCATATTTATGTGATGGGTGTTTTAGTAGTGAAGCACTTTAATAAGGTCATGCATGTTATACTATATTTATCTGCAGTGTATTATTTAGACTCAAAGGTGTTCAGACTCCAAGGGTGAGATTCACTGAACCTGACGTAGATGTGTTCATCTTAGTTTGGACACGTGCAACTTCTAGTACAGTCAGTGGAAGGAAACTGGTACCTTACAGGTGTAATACGTTGTCCAAAAACAGATGTGTAAGACAGGTGAGATGAAATGAACCCTAAAAGCCCCTGTTTCTCCTCATTGATGACAAAGGACGTTTTGGGTGCCAGGCCTCGATGGGTCAAGTCTGCAGTAAGGGGAATACCATCCCACAACTTAGTCTTCTGGAGAGCTCCAGGAAACAAAGGGCCCTGGTGAATGCAGGAAGAGAAGACTTAAGTTCAGGATGTGAAAACCTTTGTATGTATGCTTTCATAGTTACTGTTTCATGTAACAGGTAACTTTAAGACCAATTTTACTGCAGCCAAACAGAGATTAGTAGTCAAGCTTAGAGTGGGAATTGCTATCCCTGGAAACAGTGATTAAAATAAGACTTGGAGCACAGACTGGATAATCTGTGGGATGGGGTTAAGTCTAATGTGATGTTATGCTCAGAGGTTATAGAGCAGATAATTGTGTATATTAACTTGACTCTCAGGAAGATGCCCTAATGTCTGGCACTGGGTGCGACTATGCCCTGAGCTTGAGAAGCATGCTAAGAATTGGAGTAGCCTCAGAGGACCATGAGAAAGCTTAGGGTCTGTTTCATACCCATTTAATTGAGAAAGTCTGGAAGATCACAGCCCTGGTAATGAAAACTCAGTCACCATCTGTAAGTGCTTGTACAGGGAGCAAGGGTTTGCCAAATTGCCCTTCATCCTAGCAGAAGGGAAGGCCAGCGGTGGGTGGAGTATGGAACTGAACAAATCGGTGGTGGAAAGAACCAGGGGTTTCAGTGGGAGCCGGCCCCTGGTACAGCACACCACAGTCACGCTGGCTTCTGCTTTGCTGCCAATTTTATAATCAGGATGGGGTGTTTTTCTAACAGAGCTGCTATAGTTCAGAGAGAGATTAATTCAGGGAAGTTTGTGCTGTGCGGTAGGTCAATATAGCTGATCACAACAGACTCTATGGGAAAAAAGACTGTTTTTCCATAAATCACGGCTGTGGTTTTGTCCAAATGGTTTGGAAGCAGGCTCTTGTTTACTAATCTGTAAAGTCTTTAAGCAGAAATTTAAATTTTCTTTCTGGAAGCTCTTTAAAATTGATTCCCACAGTAAACCCAGCTTCAGGAAATCCAGGACAATGCCAGTTAATTAATTAAGGCGATTAACAAGTAAACTGGTGCTTCCTTTCACTGTGGGCGAGCAGTTGGCATTTTAGCAAACTTTGCCTCATAATAATAGTAATACTTCTTGGGGCTGTCACACTGTCCTCCCCCACCTCCGCCCTTTCCCAATTATAATTCTCTTCTTTTGATCTTGGAAATGTTTTGGGTTTTTTTAATTTTTTTTTTCTAAAATATGCTGCTTGGAGATGACATTTTATGAAATGTTCGTTTTAATTATACAGGGATGGTTATCACTGCAGGGATGTTGGCACTGGCTTTCAATGCAAAATCCTTCTTTTCTGCTGATTATATCTAGGAAAGCTCTCTGAGCCTTAGGCACCTGAAAATTGTAATGCATCATTGTTCACTACTGCGAACAGCAGGGAACAGAAATTAAAGAAGAAGTGGGAAGGCAATGGTGGTGGCATCTAAATCAGCAGTCCATGAGGACAGGGGGCAGGCTGGCATGCAGGTGTGCTGCTCCTGGCTCCAAGCAGGGGACGGGGACCACGGCTGTGCCCTGTGTGCGTACCAGGGGGCCAGCATGATGGTAGCGCCCACCCAGGGAGGCCAGCACCATGTGCCCTCCCTCCTTTGTTGGCTGCTAAAAGGGATTGAGGAGGGCAGTCACAAAGGTTTTCCAGCTGGAGGAGGATGCACACCAACCAGTGGACTAACCGCCAGAGCCCGTGGCTGTCAATGGCACGCATCTTGTTGGCTGGCCAAGCCTTCAACCCGGGGTCCACCAAAGCCTCAGGGTGTAGGACCGGCTCCCTGCCCAGCTGCTGTGCACACCCCTGCTCCACCAGATGGCAGGGCTCCGTCCTCTGCTTGGTGCTGGCACCAACCACACTGATACGCCCTGGCAGAGTTTTGCCTTGCCGGCAGCAGGTTAGTACAGACCAGGAGCCAAGGGCTGACACCGGCTAATGGAGTTACTCTCTCAGGTCTAGCGATAGAAGTTCCTGGTTCAAAAGACCCACATATGGCAGTGGCATTTACTTTGGGCCGGACTGCTCCCTCCTGCATATCTAATACTTCTTGAGGCTTTTATCCATCTCAGTGGGACTGCCTGAACAGTAAAGTGCTCCTTCGTACAGGTAGGGGTGGTGCAATCTAAGGACACTGTAATAACACTCCTCAGCTTGAGTGCTTTCATGAGGATATGAAAAACGTGTTACAAAAGAGGCTGGAGCTGTTTTTCGTGTCCCATGCCTGAGGCCAGGCATGTGGTGAGACCTACCCCGGGGCACAGGTAGGCAGCTGCAGCTTTCACCCATCCCGCTGGACGCAGAACGTGAACTGCGGTCACTCCTGGGCACGTCTTTGCAACAGCAGCTATTGCAGCTTTGAGAGATTCCCCCTGTCTTCAAATGAACTTTCTTGGTGTCATTCCTTGGGTTTAAATTTGGCCCAGGGTACCTACATTAGCATTTCTGCTTTTATGCCTACCTGTACAGGCTGTCTAATGAATCCCGCAGCCATACGGCGTTCTCGTTACACGTATTGCAATGTGGTCTTGCAGTGAACTAAGGTTTGAACTTTATGCTGAACAAACATGTGACTAATGGCAGGTCCTTCCCTAAGGACCTTACATTAAATAGATTCCTCTTCAGATTATTAAAACTTCTGATTTGCCTCTTAGGTGAAGACAGAGCTGAGTAAATCGTGGATCACTAGTAAAACTGAAAAATTGGCTCGGTGGAATGAACAGTCATAGTTTAGTGGCCAAAAAGAAATACTCTGCACTCTGAAAAAGTACTTAGTTTAGTTCTCTGTTCTTTAATTTTTAAAACTGTCCCATCTTTTAAAAACCTAGCTCAATATTTAATTTCAAAATGGCATCTTAAAAATTAATGGTGTTGACAGTTTGTTTCCTTTTTGGGGCTAGAGGAAAGGGAAGGGAGTGACAGAAACAACTCATTACAAGTCACTGTGCTCATTTCATTTCTGCTTTTCAAGAAATCTCATATTCAGAAAAATTAATATATCTCCACTGAAATAATAACATGAGGCCTGTCTGCCTAATGCCACCCAGCTGTTTTACCACCATGGAAAAGAAATAATGAATTTCATTCATAAATGCAAACAGTGCATGTGAGAGCTGGGTATAAGCCACTGCTGTTGCGTCAGGCAACACAGCAAACTCAGCTATTAACTGAGCTAAATCTGCACTAAAGAAAGTGATCATTAAAAGATTAGCTAAGATTTTATTATTATTAATGAAAACTAGTTCTGAGTGTTAAAAGACTCCAAACATCTTTAAAAACCAAGGCGTGTATCACTGGGAGAAAAAACCTCAGAAGTGAAAAGATCAGCTTTAAAACCTTTATGTCTTAACACAAAAGCACACTTTAAAGAAACAAAGAACCCCTCAATTTCTTATGCGATAGCGTGTTTTGCCTAATTTGATATATTCAAAGAGTGGGAGGGAGGCGGGTGGTGAGGAAGTTGCACGCGGACCTGGAAGAAATAGATGTGGAGAAGCCGGAGGCGAGGAGTGCGCGGGGCTGCTGCAGGCTGGCAGCTGCCCCGGGCAGGGAGCGGCGCCGTGCCGGGGCATCCAGCCGTCCCGGCTCCCAGCCAGCCCTCCCCTGCCCCGTGGCTCACCGGTGCCTTGCCCTTTGCACCGCTGCACCAACCGGGCTCACCAAGAAATAGGTTTGCAAAAAGGTCCGGGACGGCAGAACATGGCTCCCCAGGCCTGACCGTGAAGGGCGGAAGGGGAGGATGCCTCTGGCCTGAGCAGGGGATTATAGGATCCTTCCATGCTTTCAGGGCAGCGTAAGGGGCTTGCATGGGAAGAAGGGCTGTTGCAGTTCAGGGCCTCGTCCCGAAGCCTGTTGGAGTCAGCGGGAGTCTGCAGTAGCTGCCCAACAGCCCTTTCCACACGCGGTGTGCCCTTTCCTGCAGCTCCACGGCTCATACACCTTTGGTTTGTTATAAAATTGAAAGGAGCTGTTAGCCGACTGCCTAGAAAACTGATTAACCCTATTGTAGCACAAATCCTGGCTTTACTGTTAATCTTGTTCAAGGAGTCCTTCTGTCCTGGTTTGTCCCAGAGCTTAGCGCAGGGAGCAGCGTGAGCTGGAAGTGTTCACCACCATTGAAAAGGAGACCACATGCGGGTAGCCTGCATTAAAGGATGCTGGAAAATAATCCCCTGGCACATTAGCTCATGGATGTGTATGTTGGCAGAGATCAAGTCAGCGACTCATGCTGAGAATCCGAGGTCACAACAAGACCCAAGTTCTGTAAAATAATGCTGGCTTTTTTAATCCATATTTATTTCCCGCTTTCAGGCACTTTCATGGGTATTGATTTGATCAACGTGAGTAACTTTTTTGACAAACAGGCTTCTTAAAATGCCTTAAAAGCTTCATTATTAGGATAATGGAACCAAAGTTAAAAACAAATCAAACAATGCACGTGTAAAAGGTTTCCCCCAGACAGCTTGGAAATAAATTGAAAACAAATTCAATTAAAATAACAATCAACCTTTTTGTTCCTTCAGTGGTATGATTTCTCTGAGGCAGGTACACAATGATAAGAGATTTCTTTGAAATGCTTGGGATAGCACACCCATAGGCAGAGCTATGACAGATCAAAGCAGTATTTTTGTTAAAGAACAGCCTGCTACTATTAAGTTTCTACTTTAAGGTCTGAAATGTTTCTTTTTTTTTTTTTTTCCTTTTTTTTTTTTTTTTTTTTGGTGGTGTTTTTTTTTTTGTTTTCAGTCCCAGATGCTTTTGCATCTGTTACTGTTCTTTCCTCATGCTTTTTACCTCACTAAGCCAGGCACTAGATCTTGACCCAAAGGAAATATCTTATTAAAATTTCTTTTTACACGTAGCACTGTTCTCTCCCTGCTCTACATAACCGGTAGTTTTCTATTTCTCTCCTTACTCTGATACCTATATGCCTGAAATTTCTTTATGCCATTAATCTTTTACACCCCAGCTGTAATGGAAACGGGGCCGTGCGTGGAGCAGCGCAGGGAAGCGGCGCGGTCAGAGGTTGGTCTGCCCAATGGGGGCTGGTCCTGCCTGGCCGAGGAGCGATGTGCCAGCGGCATTGGGGCACTGAAACAAGCTGCCAGCTCCCGTCACGGTCCCCTTGAGGATGTTTTGCCGTAACGAATAGGATTACAAATGGGTTGAGGATTTGCTTCTCCATTATTTGGCATCGTGCTGGTGGCCCCATGTCTGCAGCCTTGTGTGCAAAGGTAAAAGTAATGAAGGCAGCTGCTGATGAGCTGTTGTTTGCAACTGATTATGCTGTATCGGCTCATAGTGGTAAAGATGTCCAGTTACTTACTGAGCGTTTTGTATATGCTACAAAGCACCTCGGCTTTGCAGGCACTCTGAAAAAGACACATTTTCTGGTTTAACCAAGATCTGGCAGTGCAAGAAGAACCATCCTTGTATTTTCCATTGATTAGGTGCCTCTCAGGGCTGCCTGTGCAGTGTGCTCTTGTGAAACAGGAGCCTCTCAGCCGGGCTAGTGATGCTTTGGGGAAATTACAGTGCTATCTACGGAGAGCACATGATGTTGTTTGTAGAAGAAACTTGCTGGGTTTTTCACACTTTTTGTTGAAAATTTGCTTGATGGCTACTCTTCTCTGCCAAAGTACCTTTTAGACTTGAAGAAGTTGATGGGCTTTGTGTTTTGAAAATCCACTAAAATGAGGAACAAAATGCTCCCCTGTCATCTAGTGTGTGTTGGGTCGTCATGTTCCCAGACCTGTAACTGGAATTGGTTTGAATTGGTGCTGTGCATGAGGTCAGTATTTGGTTCCCTGTATTGTCAATGCACTGGTAGGCAAGTATGGACCTATTTCACTCTTTTAGCAGAAGCAAAAAAGAGTATTAGAGGGATAGAGGACCACATCTTCATCTCCTTGTTCATGTAAAATGATAAGATGCTCCAAGTGTACCACGTCAGGCATGGTCAGCAAGGTGCTATTTGGGACAGTCTGAGGTGCGAAGGCAGAGCTCTGGTAGCTTCATGAAAGCCAGGCAAAAAGCTGGTGTTGCAGCACTGATTTCAGCATGCATTTTTTCTTCTTCAGGAATGGTGTTTCACCTGGTAGTTCTGTCTAGTGGCTGGGTTCGGAGCTACTTCTTGTTTGGTTTGAAACAATGGTGTCACATAAGTGTGATTGTGGTCAAAGGAAGATTTTTGTCTTATTCTGAATGTGAAGTGTATTCTTTGTTATTCCAGGCACTGTCACTTGCACAATCACAGATTGTCTTTTAAGTCATCAGAATTGATTTTCATGCCCTACTAATTACTGCCATGTCTGTTCCTTGGAAACCATGGCCAGTAAAGGCATTGTAGTTCATGGGCATTGAATTAGTACAGGTTATTCTGAGATGAGTTAATATCTGGAAGGATATTTGATGTTAAATAGCTGGAGAGGTCCTGCAAGGTTTCTTGCTGCTTTGGAAAATAATATGCTTGTAGTTACCATTCTGCAATTGTTCTGTTTGCCTTTCTCTTCACTACATGATCCTGTCAAACTGCAAATCAGCTGGCATAATTTGCATTTTACACAAGCTCTTTTACTGGTTTTATAAGGACTCCCAATAAAATGGTATTTTTAAGATAATTTTGGAAGATGTTTCCTTTCTGTCAACTATTGCCAGCAGGTCTACCAGAATAAAAATAAGAATTTGGGCTGGTGATGGATTTAGAGCTGTGCTTGGATACGTTGAAGAGCCAGAATACAACACTGGCAGGGGAAAAGAGGTCATTGGCATGCTGCATTCTTCTGTAAAATCAGCCGCATCTGCAGAATATTCTAACCTGGGAGTACCTTGTTACCAGAGCAAGTTCTGATAATAAGATCTTAGGAATTAAACTGGTTGTACTGGGTAAGAACCCAATGGGGATATTGTATGGGTTAGATAGGTGGTGTTAACATCGGTTTCACAGCAGCAAGGCAAAGGGAAACAAGACAATTCTTAGGTTTATTTCTCTTTCAAACAAATCTGATTTTTAGTAAGACTTTACTTACAAGTTTTTCTGGAACGCTGTGCTACTTTCAGCAATTACCAGGCCTTGCTGTTTAAACATGCAGAATACAGGTTTATACAAAATCAACAGGAGCTACAGGTCTTGAGCACCTGTGATTGAGAGAAACCAAAGCAAGTCAGCTCTTAACAAGCTCTTCTCACTGGATAACTCAAATCTTTGGACAAGTTTGAAAGCTGAACCGGAATCTAAATTTTACAAATAACCTTTACTTTTTCAAGTGGCTGAACCAAGGTTCCAGGTCCTGCAAGCACTGGCTCTGAATATTATAGCTTGACCCCGTCTATGATGATATAAAAGAATCAGTTTATCTGTCCGCAGAGTGTAGTCATTCCTAGGTGAAGTGGCTGGAAGCTCTTTTTAGCAGCATAAAGCACAACTGTAGGTAGGGGAACAAATGATTTTGCAGCCTACTCTGAAAGTAATTAACAGAAACAGGGTGTAAACACTGGCTTCGGTGCTCTCTGAAGTAAACACAGTAAGAATTTATGCTATTGACCTTGTTAAGTAACTAACATTTTTCCTCCTCTGCAATAGCTTTTGCTTTCTCCCACAGTTCAACCCCCCCTGAGCCTGAGGCCGCACGCTACACTGAAATGTTCAATCCCACATTTGAATAAGCTGAATAAATCCAGCCATACTGCTAAACATATGGTAAGTAATAGCATCATTAACAATAGCATAGTGCACGTTTGACAACTGAAGGGATTTGGCTGCTTTGTGCCAGGGGAGTGACAGCAGAGAAGCATTCCTGGCTGCTCCTGCCAGGCTGTCCTGTCTTTCAGCATCCCTCCGCCCCTGCCTTGACCTTCTTGAAAATTTGAAAGGCTGCCCATCTCCCTGCCCATGACTCGGGCTCTTATCTTACGCTGTCAGCTCCAGGGCTACCTAACGCTGGCTCTGCAAGACTGTTTCGCCTTTAAATGCTGCTGTTTCTTCTGCTTGGGACGACTGCACGGGTGGGGATGAGAGCAAATGCCCTCTGCATCTGGTGAAGACCATCGCCCTGGGGCACACCTGCATCCTGATCGTGTCCTGCCTTGGCTGAGTACCTCTTGTGGCAGGCTGTGTGACACACTGGGATGCCCACAATATCCCAGCCTCTGCAGCATGGTCAGGAGCACAGAGCACTGGCACATGGTGCGTTCACCGCTCCAAAACTAAGAGGCCAGCAGGCTGGGGCACGTGGAGGTAGCTCATGGAGTGATGTATGTTAATTTTGAACTTGTTCAGAGGGAAGCACATTGCTGTCTTTCTGTACCCTACCCTCCCTGACCTATCCTGAAGACACAGGGGCTGTTGTGGCAGTCTGGCCCCAGAGGACATGCGCAAGATCCTGCCCCTTCTCTGCCAGAAGTGCTCCCGGTGCCATGCTGCCGCAGGATGCAGGTGTGCTCCAGGGTCCTTGGGGAGCCTTGGCCCCCAGCACCTCATTCCTCACATGCCACTATGGGTTGGCAGGCACTGTTTGGTTGACTTCTTGCTGCTCCTGCTGCAGTCACAGGCAGCACCTTATAACCCTGGTCCCCTGCCTTCCCTGCTGCCCTTCTTTCCTGCCCTCCTCCGTCTTTGCTTCCCCTCCAAGCTGTCCCTGACTTGCTGTTGCTCCTTTTCCCCTCTCTCCTTACCAGATTTGAAATCCATAAATCCAGCAAGCCCAACCCCTGCCCATCTCAGAGCTGGAAACACCAGGACTCATCCCAGTTCTCCCAGAAAGACCAGACCTTTGCCTTCGGCACCTCGAAGAGTAGCAAACATGAGAAAACGTCACTTCCCACCACCCTGGGGTCTTGGCAGCAGGTTGCCTTGTGCACTCTGATTTGTTTCAGAAACAGATTTGTTTTGCATCTCAGTGTTGTTGCTGGTCTGGTGCCTCATGAAAACACCCACAGCCAAATGAAACTTTTCCTGTTTTGATAGCCAGCTGTGCAAATTCTTTTAGACTCTTACCCACGGAAACGGCAGATGGCTTCTGACCAAAAAGTCACTCCATCAATATAATGCTTAATGCTAGGGGATCAGTATTAAGACTGCTGCTTTACTATGCATCCTGGATACATAAAACCAGTTCACTTCATCATCTCTGAGCTCCCTTCACTTGCCACCTGTTATTCTCCTCCTGTGGATCAGTGAGATCCCAGATAATCTCTGTTTCTCCGGCGGTGTGATGGGCAGTGCTCGCCCGCAGCCTGGGCTGGCTGAAGCAGAGCAGCGGAGGCGTCTGCAAATGCCTCCTGCTGCAAGAGGTTCTCCCCAGCAATTTGTCTGGCAATATTCATATCCCAAACTTCTGGGCTGAAAACCATCCGTGAGTGTTACAGACAGGTCACCAGGTCACACTATCCCTCTGCTTAGATATTGTTCTTAACCTCTGTTAGCTGCGGGGTTAATAAACACACGTCCATAAATGAATTTATTTTGTTTCTTTATTTTCAGCAGGAACATTTTTTACATAAATGAACGTTGCCCTGCAGCATTTGCAATCCAGATGTTACCGCTTTATGTTAATGAAAAAGGACCCCGAAGTGAATTGACACTAAGGTGACGATATGTTAAAAAAGTTAAAACAAAGCCGGGAAGTCAGTTCCTATATTTTCCACTGGCTGAGCTCTTAGAAATGCAGGAAGAGAATAAAGCATAATAAAAAGACAAGTTAAATGCAAATGTTTAATTTTTTTTTTTTACTTGAACCATTGAATATGCTTTGAATAATAATCAAGACAAGGACTTTTTCTTTTTTTTTTAAATATGGGGTTTTAAACAGATTGTTTCAATGCAAGGCCACGTTACATTGCTGGAGAAAGACACCATTTTATTCCTCTAACTCACACTTGTTTTTGAAGGAGTATGAGTGTGTACAGGGCGGGGAGAGATACTACTGGCCTGCACTGGAAAGACCAAGTGCTCCAAGATGTGTTTGGCTGTGCCTCAGGTCTGTTTTGACTCTGCAGTCTACCGTGTACATAGGTGAGAAGCTAGAAGAGAGCGCAGGTAGTGGAAGAGAGTCACTAGTAATAGCTGAGACCTATCTGGGCTGTGGCCTGAAAATAAGAAAAAGATTTATCTGCAAACAAGCAGCAGTGCTTTAACCAAAGGGGACGGTTGGAAAATGGGTTGTTGCAGAGGGGTTGTGATTTTCAGTGAGCGAGGGAACCTGTAATGCGTTATAGTACCTCGGGAGCGTCAGCATAGGGGTGTGCACTCGCATGGAGCATCGAGTAGGAGTTGTGAATGATAACGAGTGTAAGGGATGTTTACGTGTGCAGTCGCTTCTATTTGTGAAGCCGTGGTTTGCATCCCAACGCTTGCCAGAAGGACGGTGCATGTTTTAGGAAGACACGCAACGTGCACTCTCTGCCTTTGACTTTGGCTGACTTGACGGATTTAATGTCCTGATGCCAGGCGTCAATATGCCTCGGATTTATCCCTCGCACTGATGAATATTCCTTCAGCCCTCACCCTTCCCTTGTCCCTTGTGCGGGAGCCCAGCAGATGGAGCAGTGTTCCTGTTCAAGAGGGCTGCTCGCGGAGGGGGAGGTTTTTCATGGCGTTGGGAGCGGGGCCGGATCCAGAGCGGCACTGTGAAAGTCAATAGAGTTAAGCCGATCGGCCCCCTGTGCGTCTATAAAATACAGAATAAAAGGTTCAGTATAAAAAATATATGTGAGATTCCCAGTTTCGGGGAGGGGGGTGTACTGTAATATATATATATAGGATTGACTGAAGAGTTTATATAGAAATATATCAGCTTTTCAAAACTATATGCTCTACAGTAGATTGTTTTTAGCTGAGCTCTAATTTACAGTTAAAATTCAGACAAGGGCATAAGAGAATAATCCTTTTGATCACATTGCTATTTTATGATAACGATATACTTTATTATTTTTAATAAAACACTAGTAGCTGCTGTTAGCAGTATTCCCACAGCAGCAGCCATGAGCAGTGGCACAAACAAGAACAGAGAACCCTTCTCCATCTCTTTTTTTTTTCTTAATAAATAATTGAAGGAGAAAACGAGAAAAATATGGTGTAGGATCCAAACAATAAACAAAAAACAGGGTCAGAAAGCAGGGCACATGCTTTCTTCTCCTTTAAACCTAACTACTCATATTTTTTTTTCTTGCTTTGACAGAGAAATGTACTCAACTCTTTTTGTAGTGAGTTGTATCTTGGAAAAACATTTTTATATATGGCAGTGCTGAGCTGAGTAACATATTTAATGGGACATTTTCGTCTACATTACAGTGGTGGAGCTGAGACAGCTCTGCCGCTGTGCAAAGCACAGCCCTGCTCCAAGGTACGTACTCGTGGCTGTGCCTGCCCTTAACCACCTGCTGCTCATCCGGAACCGTTACTGCACCCAGGTAAGTCTGGAATAAAAGAGGTCAGCATTTCGCCCTTGCAGTCTAATGGGAATTTAGCTCTTCGTAAGTTTTCTTGTCTCTCTCTTGACTTCAGTGATGGGGCAATGGCATCATCTACCAGCTGTCTGTGGACATTATGCCTTGCTGGTGTCTATTCACCTCTGCTTACTTCCCAAACTTCCTTGCTCCAGTGTATGTCCTTTGGACATCTGATTTTACCCTCTGAGACTGCACTGCTGTGACCTCCATCTCCAGCATTCTGCTATCTGTTTGTCTGTCTCTGTGTCCAAGATACCTGGTGTTCAATGATAACACCGCATTTCAAAAACATTAGAAGTTTTTAATTGCCAAGCAGACCTAACAGGTATGTGAACAGCTTCCTCTGAATATAGGTATTTGACATTAGTGAGGCATGTCTGTTTGGCAGGCTTCCCTCCATTTCAAGAGGGCTAAATTTGGCTTCGGTTCAACCATCCTACCTCGTTGCACAAGGTAAGCAGCAGAAGTGAGCTTTGGGTTGCTGTGTTAACCATCTTGTGCGTATTTCGTTCACCTGGTGTCTATATTTCTAGTTTTGTGCCTGTAGCAGGAAAAAAAGTGGCCACTATCACATCATTTTAGGTCTATTTAAAAACTAATGGGAGCTGCTACAAAGTCTTAGCTAACAAACAGATTTTAACTTCAGATTGACCTCCTTAGCCAAGACAAACAAAAGCTGAAAAGGGATTAGTTTGCTTCCTATGAGCACATCAAGGGGCAAAAGCCCAAGTGGGTGGGGAAGAGCTGTTTCAGCTGAGGATAGTGCTAGAAGGAGAACAAAGGGACTAGATTTGTCATGAATTAATTTAGGATGCTGGAAGCTTCTTCGTGTCTGGTTAGGGCAATTCTGGGACAACAGCTCAGTAGGAGCAGTCAGGCGAAAAACCAGAGCTGGCTTTTCAATGGAGCATCCTCAGGGCTTGAAAGGGATTATGGGGGTGAGTCCTGCAGGAGCCTGGACTCACTGCCCGGGGAGCCCTTCCCAGTCCACTGCTAAATATTACTCCTCTGTTAAAACCATTTAATGCTCTAGTTGGAATTAGTCTGAGGTATGGAAAGAAGCATTTCTTGTGGTTGCATTGCTCAGGAAGAGCTACTGCTCAGCTGGGAGGAGTAACCAGCAACTCCCAGGCTCACTGCCTGTCTGCTGTTTCATAGCTCTTGGCAGCTAGGCTGAGCTCATGCCTCTGCTGCTTCTGGATCAACCAGATCCTGCTGCCTGCTCTGAACCCTTTTTCGTCTTTCCATCAGGTCTATGTCCTGACTTTGAAAGCCACTCTGTACTCTGTCCTAGCCTCCCTCTCTGGAAACCTTACCCTGTGTCCTTCTCCTTCCCCAGCTCCTTGGCCTCATCCACACCCCCAGCTGCCATTTATGTTCCCAGGGAACAATGATCCGTGTCTGTCATCTTCTGGTATCTCATCTGAACCCAGTGCTCCATTCTTTACCACCTGCTCCTCTTTGGAGTCTCACCTGAGTCTGAACACACGCCATGCCAGTGATTAGGGTTGCCTTTCTCCTCCTGTGCTCTGTGCCCGAGTCTCTGCATCTCCTTTCTCAGTGCTGGAACAGCTTACACCTGCTCTCACTAGGGTTTTGTGGAGGCTAGAGCCAAATTTCCAAATGTGACTGGTGTATTGTAACATTTTGACATGGTAGACCCTTGGGTCAGCGTCAATGATACTTGTTCAGGACTGCTTTTGTGTCTTGCCAAGTACAACTGCAGCACTCAGGTTTATTGGTAAGGGCTCAGGTTAAAGTTGCGTGCAGGGAAGAAACTTAAGTTAGTGGAATGCTGGGTGTGACGGATGTATTTTCTGGGAGAGATGATCCAATTAGAGTATCAGTTATTTCTATAAGGATCTGTCCTGGATGTTTTATCGATGTTACCAACAGGTGGAACCCATGGGAGTGGATGAGCCTTTGTTCAGAGTCAGTTCTCTGTAGTCTGCTCTTGGGTTGGAGGTTGGTGCTTCCGTGAAAGTGACACTTCCTACCGATTTCCCATGACTCCTGTGCAGCAGCATGGCTGACTGCAGAGCATGGCTGTCCTGCCCATCAGGATGAATACGTCTGTGAGAGCCTGTGGGTCTGCAGTACCCTGGGACAGATCCTCAGCAGCCCATGGAGCAGTGGTGGCACTAGCCAGGGCAAACGGGGGCTGTTATGCTGTAATTCAGGCACTACAGCAATTCAGCATGCACTGCGGCAATGTATTCCAGCTTTGTACTGCTAGAATGGGGGCCCAATCCGTCCGATCCATCTGCTGTCAAATTAATGTCCAAAGCTGGCTTTTGGATTCAGGTCTTTCACAAGGAGCAGCCTGAGTGACAGCTAGGGGAAAGAATACAGAGATGTGCATTTCCTGCACTATAACTCTTGAAGACTAAAATAGTTGGTATTCATAGTTCAGCTCAGCTTTGGCAGGGCGCTCTGAAATCGTAAGTTACACATAGGAGAAACCATGTAACCATGTGTACTCAGATACACTAGATCTTTTTTAATTGTTTTTGTACTAACTCTTCATTTCTAAGTAGCTATGTGCTAGATGCATGCCATTTCCCATCCTGCCTTACAACAGAATTTTAGATTATGAAAACACTTTTTGTCTGAACTTTGGCAAAAGGACATCGAAAGCTCTGTGAGCGAGTCTCCCAGAGATGTAGTCCATAAACTTCTGGCACTTTGCAAGTACCACAAGATAATATTTTACTTGATTATGAAGTTTGTGCACTTCGCATTAGTGGTACTAATACCTCAGAGGAACAAAAGAACGTTTTTAGCATTTCATTTACATAATGGCTGAAGTGAGAATTTGTTCCTTGTTGAATAGGTGCCCTGGGGGTCCTTTGATTTGCTGTAGAGCTCTGTACCCATGGAAATAGCACAGGAGTTAGTAGCACCAATGGAGCTTGGGTACTTTCTGGCTTGTCAGTGTCTTGCTACTCAAACCCCATTAGCTTGCCACCTGCAGATTAGGTAGCTTCCTGCATTTGCTTATAGTGATGCTGATTAGCCAACCATTAAGCACAGTGAGAAACCCATGATTTCAAGGCAAGTTTAAAGGAGGGCTGTGGACAGCAGTGCATTTGGGAGAAGGGTGCTGTGAAGCCCTGGTGCATCCTGCCTTTCCCTGGGGGCAGAGGGGAGAGGAGGATGGCTGGCATGACTTTCCTGTGCAAGCCCTGTGTCCGCGTGGGGATGCACTGTATCATGGCCCAGGTTGCCACTGTTCTCCGTGTTGTTTCGTGGCCGCACTGAAGGGTCCTGAGCCAATGACTTGGACAGGCGGTGAGCAGGAGAAAATATTGGTTCCTGGCCCTGTCTTAGAGGAGATGCTGAGGACCAGGGAACTGGAGGGCGTTCCTCCATCGTGCAAGGCAGCACAGCAAGGGAGTGAGCCCTGGAGCCAGAAGCCGTTTAGCACAGCAGCTGTCAGTGCAAGATCCCATCCAGGTTGATGCTGATGGCCCGGGCACATTCCTCAGCCATCACATACTCGCTGGGCTTGTCCAGTATGGCAGAGAGAGCTTTTGTTGGAAGTGTGGATCACAAAACACTGTCTTCTATTGCTTGGTGCAATAAGCAAATCTCAAAACCATCCTTGCATTGACGACTACTTCCAGCATGGAAACAGTGGACCCAATTTGTTAACCCTTGTGGAAAAAAAATTCCCATAGATTTATTCAAGAACTTTTGCTCCATCAAGGAATGCAGTATCTGACTCATTATTTTTTAGTATTTCACTTAGGGTTTGGCACTTGCAAGCCCAAAGAAGGGGAAATGTATTGTACTGACATAAGGGGAAAGTAATGGAAATTAAGTGGATACATACATTTAAAGAGAATTAGGTAAACTGCATTTAACCTAAGTGTGAACAATCATTCAGAATTAGTGAAGTCTTCATTTGCTATAATTTACTTTGAAAGTGGATTAAGGTAAATTGAATTTAGGCCTCTCTAATTCTAAATAGAAGCATCTACATAGTGATGCAATTAAACTAATCTGTTCTGAGAGTTAATTTGAATAATGTATCCAGACACATGAAAAGGGCTATGGGGCAGTGCCTCAGTTTGAAGAATCATGTTCGCTCTTAAGATGGGCACTGGAGAAGTATTAGCTTATTTCAGAGATCCGTGAAAATGTCATTGGAGCAGGTTCCCCCTGTCCTGAGCCACACAGGGGCTCTCAGACATTGTCTGCAAAACTTTTGCAAGCAACTTGTTGTCCCCCAGCTGCGGCCCCTCTGCTGCGGCTTTCTGGGCTGTTTGGCTCAGTGCTCTTTGCCTCAGTGAGGAGTAATATGGCAATGGATGTTCCTTTATGGGACTCTAACTTGAAAAGCAGATAGAACCTCAGAGAAGAGGGTTAGCAAAAGTTATTTAAAAAATCCACCAAATTTTCAATGAATGAAAATGTAAAGTGATTATCGTTAACCCTCTCTGCTTCCAGAGCACAGGCTGAATGTTTGATTTTTTTAGGTAAAACTTTCTGTGTATTCCAGCCCGAGAAGGAACATTCAGGTGCAGTGTCTATACTGCTGTAGACTGATATATTCTTTTGTTTCCCCCCCAAAGACTACACTTGTCTTAATTTCCTCTCAATTACACTCAGGCATTAACTAATACTGACTAACTACAGCCCAAAATAATTATTGCTATCTGTTCCCTTTGTAAATATAACTCCAGCACTGAGCTAGAAGAATAATGGCATATTTACAGAAGGCAGCTAATTAAATTGAGCTTCAATTGCTTTCAGTTTGCCAGAAGGAGCCATTTTCACAGCAAAAAATGTGTGCAAGCCTGCATGCTTACCAGGAACAACTCGGTATAACATAATTCAGAGTTCCCAAGACAAAAATTCAGTTCAAGACAAATTTACACTGGCAATAAAAATCTCATTAAGGAAGATATGAAGATCTCTCTACTACACCACGACAGTTAAAAGAGGTTATCATTTTTTCAGTTTATTTAAGGAACAGTATATATTTCATTGTTCCAGAGCAGCTGTAATTGCAAGTGTCTTTCAAACACTGCTTGCAGTAATGCATTTGTCTTAGGACTGTAACTTCAGAATCAGCCTGTTGATGCATCTTCATTAGGACAGGAGAAGACGCTGGAGTTTCAAAGCTCTTCAATGCTTAGTTCAGTTTTTCCCTGGTTTTCCAACTCCGGCTCCTGCACTTTGAAAAGCCTCTTCTCCTCCCCCCCATTATTCAGCCACCTGCAAAGATTTCCTGTGGTCACAATTTGTCTCCAAATGTTTGCACCCTCTTTTGTTACTTTGAGATATTTAGCTAAAACCATTCATGATAATTGCAGAGCAGCAGTCCTTTGACAAATCAAAGTTTGAAATCTTGTTGAAGCCTGTTGTTACCAGTCCCCAGGGTCTTTTCTGTTTTGCAAAAACAAAAACAAGGGGATTGTTTCAGAGTTGTTTTTTCCTCCATAACAAAGAATGTGTCTTTCTTGTCCCAGTGTTCAGATAGAGCAGCCTGGTGCACTGATTGTTATTTACAGTCTTCGTTGCAATAGTTCACTGAGTTGCTGGATGGAAAGCTGATTTTCTTCTGTCTGCATAACATTCCTGAATTTGTTTTTATCTGTTGGAAGTAACAATTTGGCAGACATCAGCACTTTTCCCATGTTTAATTAATTCCTTTAATTTTGTGGTAAATGAGAATAATGGGGCTTAATTTTGCTATTTATGTAAAATTGATTGGTAATTATGGAGATCGCAGGAGATTTGGCTTTACAAACCAAAATTAAGTGACCTCTCCATGAAGATGACTTGGCACATCTCCTTCTCTCGTTGTGTGAAAGTGGAGATGGCACAGAAGCAGATGTCGCTAAGCTACATTTAGGTTACAGGAAGACGAAATGTGGAAACTTGTCATTTAAAAATATATTACGTGAATGGAAACTAGTACCAAGAGTGAAACACAACATGCTGTACAAAGACTGTTCCTACCAGCTCCTCTTCTGATACAATGCCACTTTCCTTTATTTAATAGAAGACGTGGCACTGTCATGCCTCAGAGGGCTGAGGAGCACGGGGGAAATCAGATAAATGGATTGTAAGGAGTGTCTGAGCTTGAAGCCCGGCTGAGGATACCTGGCTTTAGTTTCTGTTTCTGCCACAGAAGACTTCTGTGCAATTTAACAAGTTCCTCGTTGTTTTTTCCTGCTGTACCACTGGGTTTATAACACTTCTGGTCTACTTTGACTAGTTTGAGTGCCAATGCTTTGTGGCAGGATTTATCATGAAAAGGGCGTAACAGAGGCAGGTCTGGCTCCTGTTGGAGACCTCTGTGTGCTGCTGAAACAGCGGTGGTAAACAACACCACAAGATGTGCACCAGCATCTGGTGGCTCGTGGTTGTCTCTAGTGATCCAGGACCTGGTGGACAGACATGCCATAGGTGAGCTCTCCCCATTCTGGCTCTGCTGTTGAGTTTGCTTTGAAGAAATCTGGACTTCAGTTTGCACATTGAGCAATCATGAGCTGAACTGCAACTTCCTCTCGGAGTGGCTTTGCTGGCAGTGCTGTGAGTTTGCAGTGCTGGCTTGGCCTCCCCTGGCTGATGCTGATGCCAACCTCCCCCACAGCCCGTTGGTTGGGTGCTTTCGGTTGGACCAAGGCTCTGGGATGAGACACAGGGGGCTGGATCCAGCAAGAGAGAAGAGCTTTTGTTAGCCTCTGTCAGAAGTGCCATGTGTGTTTGCAGGGAGTGGGACAAGCTACAGGGGCTTCTTTGAATTCAGCCTCAAAATCTAATTTCAAAGGCAACGACTTGCAAATTTCCAACTGTCTTTTAGTCTTAATGTTGAAAGCCCCTTGCATTCCCCCAGTGGCAATGTTCAGCAGCCCTTGAAATTATTTCCAACATGTATTTTGAGTTTCAAAAGGAGGAAGGATGGGGAAAAAAAAAAATCTAGATTCTTCTCAGTGATGCTGCATCAATACTTGGTTGATCTGTATAATGCTAAGCACAGCGGAGCAAAGCTGAGCTACCGGTTGCTAGCTAATGAGAGGATTAGCTATGCCTGCAGATGGGCTGGCATAACTTAAGCAAGAGGGCAAATGTGTTGAAAAGTCAAACTCGGACTCCGGGTGAAGGTGGTACAGCTTTTCCTCCAAAGAGCATCCACTGCAGAAATGGTGGGTAGGAAAGCAAAGGGAAAGTATTTGTTTGGCTGGGGCTTGAAGAGCGTTTTGCAGTGACTCAGTGCAGCTTCGCTTAATGTTTGTTACTACTAATAATTGTATTTATATTCCTGGCCAGCCCAAGTACTCAGGTTTGTATGTAATAATCAAATCCAATCAAAATATATTCACAAACTCTCAAGTAGGATCCATTTAACAAATAGCATCCTCCAAGGTGGGCTGGAGAACAGGGAAATCAAACAAATTGACAGCAAAGGGTTTTCAAAGCCAAGAAATAACGTAGCAATGCCTTTTCCTGTTGATCTGGGGAGGACTGGGGGTGAGAACCCAGCCTGTGGGTGCAGGGGGGGTATGTGCTGTGGTCACCCTCTCAAACCTTCTCAGTACTGGGGTGATCCTGAATTTCTTGAGGTTCCTTTGAGGCTTCCTCATTGAATGCAGATGATTTGAAAGGAATGCGGCTGTTTCGGAGAGTCCTTTATCAATTGTTTTACTAGTCTGGAGAGCAAATTATTTAATCTTGCACTTATATGTTTACATTTAATGACTGTTTAAAATCTGTTACTGTTGGAATACAAAGTGTTGCTATGTTGCTGTAAAAGAGGAAAAAATTTTCCATCATTTTAAATACAGAACAGAAATGTTTGCTGTTTATTTCTGCATTTTCTGCATGATGTTTGACAATTTTTCCATCCTCATCTATTACGAAATCTACAACCTTGCTAGGATTTAATGTCATGCTATTATATTAGATTTCCATATTTTTATTATTCCGCAAGTCATAGAATTTCCGTTGATACCTTTAGATTCCTTTTTCAAATTATCTGCTCTTCCTTGTTGCTGATTTATGCTCCTTGAGATAATAGCCACCATTTTTCCATTTGTGATTGAATTTTTAAATTATTTTTACAGCTCACATTTTAACTGGATGTTTTTTTCGTTTTTAACTAAAGAAACCTTCTTTTATGGTTGTAGGGTTGTGGTGGGGTTTTTTTTCTCTTTTTTCTTCCTTACCTCCTGGATATTACTCACTCACACTTTATTTGCCTCAAAAGCATTTTCAGTTTCTGTTTTGGCTTGTTTTTTTAGAATATCAACAGCTAGCATTTTTGGGCAAGCTAGTATCTGCAGAGAGAAATGAAATGTGATCATGATTACTAGTAGTGAAGCCATGATGAATATTTAGGTTGGTGATTCGTTCTCTTTATCTATTTTTTCATCCAGGGAGATTGACTGTTGAACCACCTCAATGTAACTGCTATATTTTTTTGTGTTAGAAAAATAGCAGTTTCTAAAGTGTTTCCTGAAGTTGAGCCCCTGTGGTAATGTAACTTCTTTCACATATTATGGTAGATGTATTTCAGTAGGTCTGGAGGGGTCTCAGAGTGACGGCTCTTAATGCACTGTGGTAGCATCCTATACTAACTGGGTCTTAAATTTATAGACAAGCCTCTAATTCTGTTTTCTTTGTGTTTAGGAAGCAAATACAGCAGTTTGAGTCAGGACAGAGCAGGAATTACAGTGATGGGTGACTTGATAAAGAGGTAAAAGTTGCAAATTCAGTGAAGGACCAAAGAAAGCTGCTGACTTTGGGAAGGGCCAGGTCTAAAGGCACACTAAGGCACTTCAGCTAATTTCTGATATGTGGGCAAATCACCCTTGGGGGTTGGCAGGTGGAAGATGGACCCCTTATAGAGACCATTAGCCCTCCCGGAGGAACAAGCAGAGGCTGAAGCTTCAAGTACTCAAATGTATTAAGCTGAGACTACCCAGCCCGCTGAGCTAGTAGATAGGGGTGGGGACCAGAATGAAGCCCCCATAATCCAACGGGAAATGGTGAAGGACCTGCTACAGCACTGACACATACACAAGTCTATGGGGCCAGATGGGGACGGAAGTGCTCACCAAGCTACCATCCATCATTTATCAGCAGTCCTGGCTAACTGGGGAGGTCCCAGTTGACTGGAGGTTAGCAAATCTGATACCCATCCACAAGAAGGGCTGGAAGGAGGATCTGGGGAACTACAGGCTTGTCAGTCTGACCTTGGTGCCTGGGAAGGTTATGGAGCAGATCATCCTGAATGCCTTTATGCAACACATGCAGGATTACCAGGTGATCAGGCCCAGTCAGCATGGGTTCGTGAAAGGCAGGTCCTGCTTGACAAACCTGATCTCCTTCTATGACAAGCTGACCTGCTGGGTGGATGAGGTAAAGGATGTGGATGTTGTCTACCTGGACTTTAGTAAAGCCTTTGACACTGTTTCCCACAGCATTCTCCTGGAGAAACTGGCTGCTCATGGCTTAGATGGGTATACTGTTCACCAGGTCAAAAACTGTCTGAATGGCTGGGCCTAAAGAGTCGTGGTGAATGGAGTTAAATCCGGTTGGTGGCCAGTCACAAGTGGTGTTCCCCAGGGCTCAGTAGTGGGGGCCGGTTCTCTTTTTAATATCTTTATCAACGACCTGGACGAGGGGATCTAGTGCACCCTTAGTAAGTTTGCAGACAACACCAAGTTGGGCGAGAGTGTCGACCTGCTTGAGGGTAGAAAGGCTCTACAGAGGGATCTGGACAGGCTGGAACAATGGGCCAAGGCCAATGGTATGAGATTCAACAAGGCCAAGTGCTGGGTCCTGCACTTGGGTTACAACAACCCCATGCAGCGCTACAGGCTTGGGGAAGAGTGGCTGGAAAGCTGCCCAGCAGAAAAAGACCTGGGGGTGTTGGTCAACAGCCAGCTGAATATGAGCCAGCAGTGTGCTGTGGAGTTTGGATAATGAGGTAATGGCTCTGTGTTCAAAGAACAGCTAAGACTGGTCTTGCTATCTCTTGTGCAGGCCAGGGGAGTGGAGACTCGCCTGGCCAGCACGGGATGCAGATGAGGGAGCCCTGTGGAGGCAGGACAGCCCTGCTTTTCGTCAGTGAAGACAAGGTAACAGGAACTTGTGTAGTTCTTTGTTTCTTTGAAAGGCTATCGTGCCCGATGACTGACCGCTGCCTCATTACCTGGGAAATGCATATTAAAGTTGACACCTCTGCATATGCTAATGAAGATTATAGAGATCATGCTAAACATATATGACTATAGCACTTGTGTCTCCACCCGATTCATACTATACGTCACCTAGGGGAGGCAACCCTTGTAATTTTGGGGATAAAGAGACAGAGAAAATGACTTAAATTGGGAGAAAAGAATCTCAATACCTGACGGACCAGTTGACGGGCTGCGTTCTCTTCCTCCATCCCAGGCAGGGACGCCTTCTGGGTAAGCGCTGCGCCTTCCATCCTTGGTGAATGTTACCGCCGGGTTGTTGTATTATTATTATTATTTTTGCTAGCAATATTAATCTTAATTAATAGCGCTATTGTAGTCAGTGAATTTATCAACAGCAATCGTGAATCTGTTCTGTCGCTCTCAATAAAATAACTAATTCCGATTTTTGTGAATCTGACTCAGCGAAAGTCCTTTGCTGGGACTCTGATAGACAAATCAGTGAAAGTCCTGGGACTCTGACAGACAAATATCGAAACTGCATTCCTTTTAACGTGACATGTGCCCAGGCGGCCAAGAAGGTCAACAGCATCCTGGCTTGTATCAGGAATAGTGTGGCCAGCAGGACTAGGGAAGTGATTGTCCCGCTGTACTTGGCACTGGTGAGGCCCCACCTCGAATACTGTGTTCAGTTTTGGGCCCCTCACTACAAGAAAGGCATTGAGGTGCTGGAGTGTGTCCACAGAAGGGCAACAAAGCTGGTGAGGGTTCTAGAGCACAAGTCTTATGAGGAGCAGCTGAGGGAACTGGGGTTGTTTAGCCTGGAGAAAAGGAGGCTGAGGGGAGACCTTACTGCTCTCTACAACTATGTGAAAGGAGGTTGTAGAGAGGTGGGGGTCGGTCTCTTCTCCCAAGTAACAAGTAAATAGGACAAGAAGAAATGGCCTCAAGTTGCACCAGGGGAGGTTTAGATTGGATCTTAGGAAAAATTTCTTCACCAAAAGGGTTATCAAACATTGGAACAGGCTGCCCAGGGAAGTGGTGGAATTGCCATCCCTGGAGGTATCTAAAAGACAGGTAGATGTGATGCTTAGGGACATGGTTTAGTGCTGGGTTTTGGCAGGGTTAGGTCAATGGTTGGACTCAATAATCTTAAAGGTCCCTTCCAACCTAGACAATTCTATGATTCTATAAGGATGTTGCTACTTGGGGGAGTCAGATTTTGGCTGTGGTGAGCACAGCTGGCAGTTCAGTGCTGCTGTCTTGCAGAATTGGGAGCAGCAAGGAGGTCATGATTTAAGGACCTGTTTCACGGAGCACTGCAAGCTGGATTAAGCAGGCAGGGACTGGTCAACTGTAAGAGCTCATGGTGTTAGAAATGAAAGAGAAAATCATAATTGCAAATAGCAGGTGAAAGCAGTTGAAATTAATTAGGACTGCAGCATGAGGTGAAGTTGAGGAGAGCTATGCACTGTGCTGTATGTAACTACCTGCTGATTATCACAATCTCTTTGTTCGTTCACAATTCCTTGAGGCAAATCTTAGCCCCTTTGCCTGAGAAGTCAGAGGAACAATTGGATTTTAGCCTCAGAGAGAAATCCTTGTTAACTTGAACAAGTAAAACATCCATGCTGCTTATTCTATGCTTTTCATATGCTTGTTGGCTGTTAGTTTAGCATTTTACAAGTGAGGCCAAGACGAGATGACATTATCTTTTCACATTTGTTTTTTTTTTTTTTAAATTTATTCTTCATGCCCTTGCAGAAACCAAGTTTCCCCCCTATTGTTCTTGTTATTGACATTATACATAGATAAAACAATTTAAAAGAGTATTTTTCCTAGTTAGGCAGAGCAGAGATACAATATACCATAGGCACATCTGTCAACATGATGCCCCTGCCTGTCTTTATTTTCTCAGTTTGCTTGTGGTCCATTTAAAATCAGATTATGACTGATTGGTTCCTGCATTCAAACTACTTTGCACGACGCTCCATCCACTGGCATTATAAAACAAAACTGAGGCGACTGGAAAGCCTAAGGGATCAATTCCAAATATCAGTGTGTAATAAAAACTGTATTTCCTTAATTTTTTATTGATTCAGCACTCATTCTCCTGTAATGCTGCTGTGGTAATATTAAAACTCAGTGACTGACAGTGGCATTCCATAGAAGTGATTTAAATAGCAGTACCAGGGAAGAAAACAGGCTTTGCTTTTGCAACAATTTTGCTCAAACTGGCCCAGAGGATCTCCCTTGCAGGGAGGGAATAGACTGCGTCCCTTTTCCCCTTTGAAATACATCATCCATATTTCTTCCAGCCCTGTACTATGCCTATGAATCCAACAGGATGCCTGCTGTTGGCTCCGCTGGGGGCAGCCTGCAGCCTTTAAAAGCAACTATGAATATTTGGGGTGTGCATGGGAATCAGTTATCTGTGTAGGGCAGGGAATGATGTTCATTCAAATGTAAACCCCAAACTGTTCTTCATGTCATCCACTATACAAAACAAATGAAAAGAGCATTCCTGTGAAATGGAAGGAATTTGGCTAATTAATAGTCACAAAACATGTGCCACTTTACAGCTGGGAATTTCAAAGGACCTTATGAGGTTTGGATTCACAGAGTCAGTCAGTGAAGTGGGAGCTGGAGATGGGAGTCCCTCAAAGTGCCCGGGAGTCCTTGCCTGCCCACGGGAAGTGGGGTGGAGATTTTGTTACATGCTATGAACCTCCAGAGTCTGCGACACCGTGTGGCTGACGGTCATTTCTCAGTCTCTGCCGCTCGTGAGGCATTTGGTTGGGGAACCAGGGTATTCAGAGCACTCTGGCATGGGTTTCTGCTCCCGGCAGGCATGCACAAATAAAGGAGAATGCTAAAAATAAATAACCCCCCCCCCCTTGAAAGCAGATATATGGCAGCTCCAGAAGCTGCTAGATGGTAACTGGTTTCTCTTTCAAGACAGGTTAATCTGCTCTCATAAGCAACCCAGTACCATAAAAAAGCCGTGACCCAGAGTCTGTTTCTGGACTGGGGAACTGTTAATGGAAATCATCTCCTGTGAGCGTCCCAAGGTCTGGCAGAGACGATATTTCGCATTGGGGGTATCTCAAACATCTCCAAGATGTTTGTGGTCCAAAACTTGGAAACAAAAGCCAGGGAGAACTTGATCAAAACTGTCCCAGTTGCAATGTGCTAACCAGAACTATTCACAGCAACTAAACTGTGATTAATGGACATGTCTGAAGTAGACCAAAACCATTCAGTGGCAATTTGTGGAACAGAACTGTGGTGGAGCCTTCGTAGGGGCTGGGTGCTGGGAGCAAAGCTGAAGACTTTCCCCATTGGCTCAGCCTGATTAAAGAACAAATCAAACCCACCCCTAAAAAATCAAGAAACTGAGATCTGGTCCAAAACCAGCATCTCTGCACCCGAGAGGGGAACTGACACCTGCTTTGACACCAAGTGCCCGTTTTATTTGCTCTGCAAACTCTGTGCTTGTTGTTGATATCAGATACTAATTAAACGAGTTAAAAAAAGGTGGCTCAGACCTTGTCTGAGTGGCACAACCAGCCCCTTGAGCTGCGCAAGCACACGGGCATCTTTGCCTCAACGCAGGGTGGTGGAAGCTAACAATGCTGCACGCTCAGCCAGGAGCAGCAGATGGAGGGGAGCACAGCCCACGCCACCCTCTGTCATGCTGGGAAGTCTCTCGCCCTGGGCCTGGTGAGGAATGAGTGCCCTGTCCCATCGTTGCTTCCCAAAGCGGAGGGCTGGGTTCTGAGCCGTAGCTCTGGACTTGTTTTCTGTTGACTGAAGTCAGGCAGTGGTATTGTTTGAGTGTGATACTGAATGAATATTGAGTGTGCCTCTAAGATAAAGTCATTATTTAGGAGCTCATTAAAGTACTGGCCTTGAAAAAATTTCCCGCTGCTAATATCCTCTTCCATCACAGTGTCAGGGATTGGAGCTGGTTTAGAGAAAGAGCTGTGTGCTCCACAGCCACCTCCCTCCTCTTACCTGGGGGGCTGCTGGGACCTGGGCTGGGATAAAACTTTTCTAAGCCTAAAGCTAAGAAAGCGCCAGGTGTTAACATGAGCTGTAAATTGCTAAGTAACTCTGGCAAAGTCCCTCAGCACCTTTGTTTCCAGAAAAGACCCTGAAGCTATTTTTCTCCCTACTCCTTCCTTTAGCAAGCTGGGGTATTGCTCCCTGTGGTGAAAGCATGCTTCTCCCTCTTGGTTTCCCACCCCGCTTTCCCCTTTCTCTCCTCATGCTCCTGAGATTCACCTCTTGCCATGCCTGCAGGATTTGCAATGGCAAGGGAGAGAGCAGCCGCTGCTGTTCCCACCTTCTGCTACCCTGTGTGCCGGGAGGCAGATGGAACCCCAGGAGACACCGTGGACCATTGTCCCCTGGGGACACCTCTGAGCTTACAACTTGTGGAGCAGCATGGGCCTGCCCGCTTTCAGCTGTTTGAAGGTAACTTCAAAAAGGTCAAAAAAAAGGTCCAAAATGTGGGACGTTATCAGCATGAAGCACTTCCTCGCAGCCCTGTTGCGATTTCCTAGGTGGACAGTGTCAGCGTTATTGCTGTGTTGGCAGGTAGCGAGGTTCTCAGCTCATCATGGCAGGATTCAGGAGGACAGCAAGTGTCCATGCTGGAGAACCTGTCTGTAGCCCACCTTTCCTCTAGACAGTGTGCAAAGGCCTGCTGGAGCTTAAATAAATACTAATTTGCAGTAATGGTATTTAATCGTCTTCAAACCATAATTTACGGTATCAGGTTATTATCATAATATCTGATCTACAGTTCGTAATGCTTTATTGTTATCCCATTACAGGGAGTTCTGCTGGCACTGCATATTGTCTATTTCTCTTACAAATGTTCTACAGAAACCTTATTAATTATTAGTCTCATAAAACACCTGTTAATGTTACCATTTTAATAAATCTCCTCCTTAATTAAATTAGGTAGTTCTGATAGTAATCCTCTAATGTCCACTGCCTTTCTGTTCTCATCACAGTCTGATTGTAGAGTGGGAAGCAGTGTTCAATTATAATTGATGTAGGCCATAATTCAGAACCAAATTATAACATATAAAGCCATATGATCATTGAGGAACATAATAGATCTCCACACTAAAGTGTCATTTGGATTGATTAGTGCTGTTTCTAGAGCCTTGTTAGAGGTGAGAAAAGGCTTAATTCAAACAAGATTTCTTTTTTGCTTTTCTTTTTCTCTCTTTTTGTCTTAGATTCATGTATTCTATTTCCTCCTTGATAAGCAGCATCTAATTCAGCTACTTTGGTGTCATGTTCACAACACCAACTTTACCACTTGTGTTTCAGTTCTAAAGCTGACTTTTTTTTTTAATTTTGTAAAGGCAGACTACATGATGATTTTATTTAATGATTTAATAAAACTTTTCCTCCAGAGAGAGGTGCAAGAAATCTTGATCTATTACTGCTACTATCCAAGCATGAAAGTACAGTTAGATATGATACAGCAATACCAAAGCTATAAGCAAAAAAATTAAAAGTATATCAGAATGAAGACCTTACTCTAGCTGGAACGTTGATTAGGCTCCAGGAAGGTTTCCCACACTGGAGCAAACATGCTGCTTGCTTGAGTCCAGGTCGGTTCCTCTCTGCTAGGGAATGTCTCAGACAAAACCTGTCCTGGAGACCATGCTGGTGCTCACCCAGATCCTGTTCCCATGTGGGGTCTGAGCATCTCTCACCCTTGACTGCTTCTTTTCAGCTTTGTGAGTAGAGACATGCTATGTTTTATGGGATTAGGTCAAACAGTGGAGAATCACCCAGAACCACGGTGAGAACCTGACTCAGCTCTCCAGACCTTTTCTGCTACATTGCTTCACTGCCTGCCTCCCCTCTCGTTATACTCATTTGCCTTCCCCACAACAGTTAGGTCATTTATTGCTCAGGAAAGCAATGTAGCAAAATGTTATATGTCATTTTAATTGATTTTAATATAACTTAGAAGGTCAAGTTGTAGCAGTTCCTCTTCAGGGTCTCCCCCTTCCCCTGTGCATTCCTGCTTCCTCCCCTCCCAGTCCTCCCTCTCGCCTGTGGGCTTCGGTATCCGGCCCCTGTGAACCGAGTTGAATGCCCTCCTCAGTAGGCTATTGACTACTTCTTGCCCCATTTCATCAGGTGCATCCCATCTCTCCCCAGTAATCCTCATTTCTCAAAGGGGATCCCATGGTTGCAATTTCTGAATCATTCGTGAATCAACCAAAAGGACGCTGTGGCTACTTTGTAGGTGATCTGTCCCTTTAAAAAATACCAAAACCCAAAAATCTTTGCTTTCCTCCTTTTAAAACTGAATTACACACCAAAAATGTTTTGAAGAGAAAAAGCTACAAGCTTCATTTGGAAAACACTGAAATGACGTATTTTGTTGTGTTTGGATTATTTGCCTTATGTTTTCCCACAGTGGAAATATTTTATCAATTTTTCCCCACATTTGGTCATAGCTTGCTGAAACTGTGTTGCTTTGATGCCTTCTGCAGTATCAGCTTTGGTTGCTCATTTGCTCAGCCCCAGATCCATTGGTCTTGGGGTTCCCATTCCTGCCCCATCTTTATCCAGACTACATGCCCTTTCAGGCAGGGACTGAATAGGGACAGAAGATGACGACTTCAATCTCAAGTCTTTGGAAACAAGAAATAAGTGGAAATCCGTGGAAAGCAGCTGTGGAGCTTGGACTACCAAGGGGGAAGGTTGTGACACAGGTAACTTGCAAGTGACTGAAAAGCCCCATGAGCAAAATGAGGTGCTGGTTTGGTACGCCTGACCAAACTGCAAGTCATTCTCTAGCATTGTTCTACCACCTGAACTGCAGCTGTGGCTTGTTGTAGGCCTGCGGGAGTTTGTGAGGAGCAGATTCTGCAGCTGAGGCTCTCAATGAGGCATTAGCTCCTGGTGCACATGCATCTTCCTGTGGGAAAGAGAAGATGCTTCTTCCTCTGTCCCCTCCCGGCACCGAGTGGAAGATCCCCCATTCACCTGCACACGGTGTGATAAATGACAGTGAGTTTCCTGGAGCTGAATACTGCCCGCCCAAGGTCAGTGTCTGCTCTTCCATCTTGCCTTCCTTTGACGTCTGATATGAGCTCCCAGGATCAGGCGATCGAGGGATTCCTCCAAGCTGACGAGCCTTTTTGTT
Source organism: Burhinus oedicnemus (assembly GCA_008921705.1). Classification (NCBI taxonomy): domain Eukaryota; kingdom Metazoa; phylum Chordata; class Aves; order Charadriiformes; family Burhinidae; genus Burhinus; species Burhinus oedicnemus. The sequence continues at coordinate 1,308,514 of VFFE01007160.1, read as the reverse complement.
ACTAAGAGACAACTTCTGGAGGAGCAACAGTCATTAACTTCTTGGGAGCGGATAAGGAACCATGAATTAAAATAATCTGAAAACACTACTACCTTCATACATTAATTGCAAACAGAGGGAAATTATCCTGAATTCTGGGGTATTCTGGTTACTCTTGGACCGTGGTCATTCTAATGGATTTTTTTGATGTTTCACAGTGGGGCTGCAACTGTGCGTAAGTATTGTTGTCCTCCCTCTCTCTTTTGGGGTACATTTATCCTTTGGTAGAACTTTGGTAGATGAAGCGTGTCTGTTGAGCTATATTCCTACTAGAGAGAGATGATGCAGTAGGAGATAATACATTAATTATCCTGGTTTCAGGGCATTTTTAAAAATGTCACGCACCTCTGCTGGGAGAGGGGAGGCAGGGCATGGAGTCACTCTCATCCCAAGCTCACTGCACTTTGTGCCTCACCCTCCCCAAATAATTCTTTGGACCATTGAACATTAACAAAATCACGCCTGTGGGCCCTTTGCAAGAAACAGCGTGTGACTTCTGCCTCGGGAGGTCTGACTCTACCCAGCAACACCTTCCTGGCCAGGAGGGAGTCCCTTGGTCAGTGCAACTTGTTCTCTCTGCCTTCATCCCTGCGGTGTTATAGCGATGGACTCAGCTCCCCATTGCTGGGGTGAAGGCTTTGCGGGGGCTGTCTCCAGCTTGCCGGCATGGCTGTGTTAGCATCCTTCCCGCTCTGGCCCAGGGCAGCGCAGAGCACAGCTGTGCTGTACAGTGAAACGCCTTTCCTGTGTCCTGCATAAAGACAATCACTTTCTGCACATTAGCAGGAGGTAGTGGAAAATTTATATAGGATTTCTCTCCGTTCAGATTGAACAGAAATACCATTCTGTGAGACAAGTGGGCCTCAACAGAGCTGAATGGCTCGAAGAATGGGTCCTATCAAGGCTGATAATCTTCCCTAGCGATAACGCAGTGGATTATACAGCGATTGGATGTTGAGAGTACACTGACCTTAATCTCCCTTAACTTTGGTTTTCTCTCCCATCTGATAATAATGGAGAAAGTACAACATGTGCCATAGAAGATTACACACATCCTGCCACACTTCACAGATGGTTGATACAAAAATCAGAGACAATGCTAAAATAATTAAAAAGCCCACAAAAATAAACCAGTGTATTCAGCTCCTTTTGTGAGGCTGTGGCTAAGGAAACTGAGACAGCCGGCCTGAAATGCACAATATAAATGTGAGTAGATCTTATTAAGATTCTGTGTGGCTGTTAAAGCATCCTCAGCCATTGCTTCCAGCTTAGCATCACTGCTAATGGGGAAGAGAGGGAGAGATTAGTTTAGGCTACTTTGAGACACCACGGACATACGCGGGAGGCATCCTCTGTTGCTTGAACTTGTATTTCACTGACCTACTCTGTGACGAATGGAGTGCCAAAAATACAGAAGAGTTGGCACATAAAATCCATGTCTACTCTATCTACTCTGTCAAGGCTGAAAAAAAAGTCCTGAATGAGCCTTGGAGAGTCAACAAATCACTAAAACAGCAGCTAAAGGAGGAAGTTCAGCACGAGTTCAAGTCATTAAAATTCTCTCTAATGTATGCTCTCGCAGACCAGTGGGCTGAGCGTGATCCTGGCAAGCAGAAGGATGTGTGTGAACTTGTACGCAAGTAGAAAACGGACGAGGTTGATGTGACTGACCTTCAGCATTGAAGCCTGATCGTTCCTGTCATTTGAGATGGCTATGCGAGAAGAAAAGGTCAGTGGTGCACCTCTGAGATGGAGATAGTGAGAAATCAGCTTTCTGCACAGCTTTCTTGGGCAAATCCCCACCTGTGTGCAGAGGACTGTGGCATATTTATGTCTTCGACTTTTGCTGGTACTAGCATGAGGTCCCAAAGGGGAAGGGAACGAGGTAAAGAAGTGGCCATGGCGGGGTATGAACATAGATCGTTTGTTTAGAAAACACCTTTTCCTAATTGTAATATTTGGCTAAAAAGCAGACAAAGCCTATGAACAGTGAATATCTTCCTTTTATGTCCTTCCACACAGACGATATGGAAAAAAAGGAAACTTAAACCTGTGTTGTGTACCTTACCCACATTTCTCATGGCTTCCAATGGGAGTTTTGCTCAGGAAGTGCAAAATAGAGCTGGTAACTATATTTCCATTTATTCAATAGTTCTGAGGTTGAAAATAACAGAGACTGGGCAAAAGAAATAACAGGGGCATCTCAAATCCATGTGTCGCTTCATTAAACATCTGAAAATGGCAATGAAAAAGCAGAGATTGCAGAATGAGGTTTCCAGACAGCAGGATGATAACATAAAAGACTCTGTCCTCTGCTAGTACAATACACATGTGGTCAGAAAAATAAAGGCAGCAAACTATCTTACTATATAACAGATGAGGATTTTCATAGCTGTTATTTTGGATGCACGGGAAGTAGAAAACTGCTTTACACAAGAGAATCACTTGTTAACTTTGGATATATGACATGTGAATGTATAACCGAGATAAAAAATCATTTGGTTTCATCCTTCTCCTTGTCAGGAAATATTTGCATTCAGAAGCTCCAGAAGTAACATTGAGTAGCTAAGGAATATATGACAAAATATTGTAAAGCTAACTGACATTGCGTGCAAGAAAATTAGTCCTTACAAAACAGGTTGTTTGCTTTTCTTGCTGTTTTAAATACAAAAGATTTGATCAATCTTTGCCCACACAATATGAGGAAAAAAAGTGTACAAATTCCTGCAAAGCTCCCTGAAGGTGTGACGGTTGATGAAGGAAGGATTGCTTTTTCATACTTGCAGAGTTGTCAGGTGGCCATGGGCAGCAGAGCAGTCCTCTTGTTTTCAGATCCATTGTTTGGAGGTTGTAGCATCCAACATCTCATCCTCTCCTTTCTAAGCCCCACCAAAGAGATGAGGATAAAGCAGGCCCATGATTTAGTAAGCCTGAAATGCCCAAGTCTGAGGGCTTTCTCAGGTCCTTCTTGTTCTTTTTGTAAACAAAGGTCTTGATGCTAAAAGTATGCCACGGCTGAACTGAGTGGATGATCTTCATATCAAGGATGATCTTTGAATGATCAAGGTCAGCTTGAGTGGAGGAAACAGCATTAGGTGACTCTGGCGTAGAACCAAAGTCTTTGAGGAGCCCAGCAGAAACTCCAGGGCCTGGAAGTGGTCTTGCTGCACCTAAATATGCAGGCTTCTGCTCCCAAACTCTCTGTGTTTCTCCCTTGCTGTTTCTGAGGAGTGCTTCGATTTGCATTCACATCAGAAAGTAAAAAGGAGTGAAAATGTTTTGCCCGGAACAAAATTCAGATGACTGATTCCAACCTGTCGAGTTCATTTATGGCTCCAAATAAGTTTCCCTGAGCACTTCCATCTACAGTTTAGCTTTTGAAATCTGGTATTAACTCTGAGGGTAAGTAATTAAAATGCTGGGCATAGGCAGTCTCTCAGCCATCCTTACGGATAACTTGGTCCTGCTGCCGCAGGGGTTGACTCTGCAGCTGTGGAAGGCGGAAAGCTTTCAGCAGCACCTGTAAATCCATGCTCGTGGACTTTCAAAGCCCATCTCTGCCACTGCAGAACCATGTGTAAATGGCAGCACATTGGGATCTTGCTGTAAGAATGGTTTTAAACCTGTTGCCCATCATCCTCACCAGTCCCATGCTGGCATCTTCCCTTGAGCAGAAATTGCTTACCCATGGCCTCCACCCTGGGCAGCTCCCTGCCATAGCTTGTCACCCTGCCTCTTGCTAACAAACTCCTGTGAACCTGAAAGCTGCATCACCTCTCGGGAGCAGAGGTAAGAGCAAGCTTTGGAGCTGGCATGGGGGCTGGAGTGGAAGGGACCAGCCCAAGCCCTGGCTATCCATGGGTGACTTGTCTTTCGGCTTAGCTCAGCCTCCCAGCCCCTGGCATTGCCCTGGTGGTCCCTAAGCCAGCCCTGCTACAGTGGAGGTGCTCCAAAAGCCTTTCCTGACAATGGGATTTTTTTTTTTTTTTTTTTTTTTTTTTTTTAGGAAAAAAGGGATATATGCTTTGGCTTGTACTAGCTTGTGCCGTTAGGTCCTGAGGCAGGCAATGAAAGCTGTAATTCCAGCTGTGTCTGCACATCAGGCCAACTGCTGTATGCCTGCCCGGCAGCCCTCCATGCTGCTGCCATCTGCTGCCATCCACCTTGTCACCCTGGCACAAACCTCCCGAGGCAAATCACCTCCTTAACCAAATTCTCCCTCAGTGGGGAAGGGCTGCCCTCAGCTCCGGCCATCCTTTTGTGTACCCCCCCTAGGCTCCCAAACCAAAGGGAGCAGATGGGCCAGGAGTATCCCAGCCAGCACCAGCAGGTCATGTTTTCGGTCACCCAAATGTCACCTGCTGTCCAGGTGGGCTGCTGCTAATGTTGGGGCTCGTTCTCGTTAGCTCCCATGTGCTTTCCTCTAGTTGTTGTCGAGGGCTTTGCCTCTTCACTTTGACTGTTAAAAGGGACTTTTTAATTATGTTTTTAATGCATCTGTATCTGTACAGCATTTCAAAAGTTATGTGGTTCCCTGCACACCTTTGGTTGTGTTGGCTCTGTACTTACAGCGACGGAGAGGGATTCCCAAGGGGCTCCCAGCCTTGCCAATGGTTCTCTGCTGGTGGCACCCAGCCTGTGGGCTCTGGGCACACAGTGGCACTGGAGGTGAGGGCAGGGAGGTGAGGAAGGACATGTCAATCCCTGCACCAGCATCCGACCTAACAGTCCCGCACTGGCGCTGGCAAGTAGCACATATCACAGTGACAGCGAAGCCTGCAGCCTCTCGAGTCCAGATGCATTAGAGCCTAAAGAGAGAGCTGTGCTCCCTAATGGACACACGCTACGTTTTCAAGCATCTGCGCATCTTTTCCTCATTGTCTGCTGTTGAGCCCTCGTTTCGAGGAGCGCTGGGCTCTCCGCTGTATGCCAGCAGCAGCTCTTCCAAACTTCCTTGATTGTGTCTGTGCCTGTTGCTCGGTGCTTGCGCGATGAAATGGAAGGCAGCAAGAGTGACAGAGATTAAATGAGCAGCGAGAGGAACCTGAGCTGAATTTTGGGAGGGTAATTAGTGGTGCCGGTGGCTCCGAGCAGAATAAGGGGTTTTGCTTTCTTCTATTATCCGCGTGGCACTGGGGGAATGCTGGGCAACTCCCTCCTGATCCTTCTCTAATTAAAAGGTTTTTCTGGGTAAGGACTGGAATATATGAAGAAGTGATAAATTAAACGCTGCGAGTTCCCCGCTCTGTGCTCGTGCTGCAGCAGGAAATAGATTTTGCATCTCGCAGTGAGGCCAGCGAAGGAACTGCTCCTTTCCCATTGCAAACAGGAGCTTACGGCGCTTTCAGCAGCAGCTGGCTTCCCTCCCCAGGCGAGGAGGCAGGCTGCCGTGTTTTCTGTACCTGGACACCAGTGACAGTGCCCAGTGTTAGCGAACTGGCCGTGGGATGCAGAAGCTATCCCCCGAGCAAAGGCAAAATAAATGCGCTGAGTGTGGTAGAGCTCTGCTGGCATTAGTCCAGGAGAGGAACGCAAAGGAATTGCCTTCTTCCAGCAGTCAAAGAGCAATAGTAGAGCTGCTTACAGCACTTGCCGCAGCCCCTGGGCTGCACTGGCCTGTTTCTCAGTACGCAGAGTGGAAAACGCAGCTTTTCTGCCTAACTGCAGCAGCTCAGGCTTCCACCTGACATCTTCCCCCGCGCATCCCTCACGGCGGGCTGGGGACAAGCCGGGTGGGTAGCAGGGAGGAGACTGGCAGCCCAAAAGGATGGAGCAGAGAGAAACTGCAATCCTCAGCCCCCTGAGGTACCGCAGCCCTGCTGGGACAGCTACAGGGGACCGTCCGGGGGGTGTAATCCGGAGATACAACCCTCTGCTCCCAGCTGACCTTCTCAGTGCTGGGCAAATAACTACTGCACTAAAGCAAATCACACACAGACAAAAAAGGAAATGCTTCAAGTTGATCCCAAGGGATGTTTTTTTTAAAGTTTTCTCTGAAACATCAATATTTTATTATTTTATTTTTTTAAAGGCTTGCTTAGAATGAAATCGAAAAGGGAGGCTGTTTTCCTGTGGCCTGGAGTCAGTGCTTAAAAAAATGTAGTTGTAAGTGAAAAATAATTTAAAAATAAAATTAAAAGCTGCCTCTCAATCCTAAAAGAATGTCAAAATGGAATTTTTTAGGTTTAAAGATCAGGTTTTTAACCTGACCGGAACAAGCCAACAGTTCAATAGCATTTCAAAATACCTGAGTGAATCCAAATCTGTGTGTTCTAGAGAAAAAGCTTTCTTTCCAAGAAAATTCAATAAGCTCTCTATAGGCATCACCTCCTGGTCTGTCCTTGCAGTAAGAGGGATGGTTTGTTCCTATCCTTCTGATAGATTTTTTATTTTTTTTTTAATTTTAATAAGTAAAACTCATGCATAGTGTAAACACACCAAATAGCACACGCCCTATTGAATTTTCAGAGATAAGTATTTTAAATCCAGCTTTTCCCAAAGCTCCAGACATACATTATTTACAATGGAGAATAGTAATGTAACAAAGCTGTATTATATTAAAATTGTTCCATAAAATATTACGATTATCATTTTTGTAGCTTGACTTAAGGTGCACAATTTATATAAAACAATATGAATTATTTTCTGTTACAAAAAATTATTCAGTGTGGGCTCTGTGTATTACAGTTATTAATCTTTCTATTTAAATGCAAATTTTTCCTTTCAACTGAGAGCTAAAGACACTTTTTATACAACTAATAAAACATAACTTTGATCTTCTGATCCCTCATCAGGGAGATGGCTTTCTCAGTTGTGTTTGGGATGTCTCTGCCAGAACATGGTGTTCCTTTACAGCAAGGATGCTTTCTTCATAAATACATTGAAAACTATTCCCTGTTAAAAATGAAATATTCATTTGTACAGCAAGGTATGACTTGGGCAATCCTTAGTCTCTTTGGTTTTGTGATAAAAGAGCTAAGAAGAGTAGTGTCCTTTGTGTGGGCATATGCCGTGCCTGCAATGTAGGGGGGTAATTTATCCTCAGAAAATATTGCTTTACATCCTAGTGGGTTTGCTCCTATGAGAAAAGTTAAATCAAACTTTCTTTGAGCAGGGTGGTGTCAGCTCAGGTGGGAGCTGGTAGGGGGGCTCTGTCAGGGGAGTTGGCCGGGGTGATCAGAAGTGTTTCATCCAGCTGTGAAGCAATGGCTGAAGAAACGTCAGGCTCCCCCATCACCAAAGTACCTGAGCTGTTAAGAAATTTCAGAAAGTTCCATGTCAGCCCCAAAATACTTGATTGCACCAGAAACTCAAGGGACATGGGAGCGGTTTGCTCTGCATAAGCGTCAGAGACTCTGTCTAAACCCTTGCTCTCTTCCCATGTGCAGAAGGGAGTGGAAGTGGCCCTGCTGGACTAGGAGGAGACTTCCAGTGTCTGATCCCTGGGAGCTGCCATCAACTGGTGGTTTTGCAGGTCTCGCCATACGTGGAAGAATGTGACAGTGCTCAAGAAGAGAGGTAACTCCTAGCTATCTGGCAGCTTGTAACCTGAAGCAGAAATCAAAGCTGTTTATGTGATTTCTGCCAATTCTTGTTCTGACAAATACTACTGTTACCCTGAGCAACTTCAAGGACAGCTTCCTTAATAATGGTTACAGTGTTGGACTTTTAGTTACCAGTATTAGCAAAAGAAGCTGAAAACCACACTGCACCTCCATATTTCGTCCTTGCATGAGCACAGACTTCCCGCTCCACCTTCCGAGAAATGCCATCTTCTGCTGGTGGAAAGCTTTCCGCTGGTTTCCCAGGTCCTGCGTTGGCCAGCAGAGTGTGTTACCCTCTGTTTGCTGGCCACCCCTTGGCCTCCCTTGTTAGTTTTGGTTTGACTAACCCTAGGTGGGAGCTTGGCTGCTTCAGCTAGTGGAAATGCGGGTAATTGAAAAGGCTAAAGCAGTGAGTGGTGTTATAATTAACTGGCCATATTAGGCATTTTACAATTCTGACACCTCGCAAGAGTGGAAGTTTAATGAGAATGGAGAGAGGCTCAAAAGCAATCCATTTTCCCAGTAAAGATTGTAATGAAGGTGTGAAATGATGCACAGCTAACTAAACCTGTCTGTAATGGCCTCTCTGTTATAATGGAGTGATCTGACAGACTTTAGAAAAAACAACACTGTGTTCATGTATGTGCGTGTATATAATATATACATATATAACTGTATAATATATACACATATATACCTTTCCTTACAGGGCTAATGTAAGGTATAACACAGCTTGATTGGATGTGCCACGTGTAGGGCAGGTGCCAAAATGTGTCAAGAACTGATCGTTGAAAGAAAAAGCTCATTTGCAACGTAAAGATGAGTACCACCCAAGGAATGCCCCATAGAAACCTGTCCCAGAAAGGACGTTCAAGTGGAGCGCCTGGGGCTGTGAATGGCCACGCCACGGCCAGCTCTGATATGGCACAAAGTACTTCTGCGACCCATGTGCTCCAGCCCAACCTGCTCACTACAATCCTAACAGAAAACTGTGATGAATTCCTTGCAGATCTGCCATGGAGGGGCAGAAAGTTAGCATAAAGGTATTTTCTTACTATTTGCTTCAGAAAAGGCTGTGTCTCTGATTATGACTTTAAAATTCAGTGGCAGCAGCCGTAAGCAGAGTGTACTGTGCACGGCGAAACCCTGTATTCTGTCACTGCGATTGCATCTCTTTGCCTTCATTTGCAAGGAACGCATCAGATTAGGGTGAATGCAGAGGGAACTGGGATGAGGATGGCATGTGCCATGCAGCTTCTGGTGGCATTTGGGAGCGAGCAGCCCTCTGAGGATATTTTTGGAAATGGATGCTTTCCTGTGGGATCTTGTGTCCCCCAGACTTCATAGGGTTTTATCTTCCAGCCCTGCGGTTTTACTGTCAGCTGGGGAGGAGCTGGGTCCTTGGGCACCCCATGCCCTGCAGGAGCAGATACGCTGTGCCTGTCTGCAGCACCCAGCTGGTGCCGAGCGTGGTCGGGAGGTCATTTCTGCCCACAAAATGTCCCAGAGTTGTCCACAGCACAGAGCACTGTGGCCTGCTCCAGGTGTATTGCACTCAGAGAGGCAGGTTTAATTTTGAGTGGGTAAGTTTGTTTGTCTACCTAGGAGCCCTTTGCCACCCGATGTCACTTTTCCTCTGCAGCATGAGATGGTTCTCAGCTATCAGCACCCTCACATGGTGGGAACACGAGTCTGCTGCAGCCTCCGCGTTTCCAGCTGGGCTGAGCAGGGGCTGAGGACCAGACCTCCAGGTGCTCAGAGGTCTAATGTTTCCTGTGCTGGTGCCTAAATGCATCGCTGTGGTTTATGGCAGGCATGCACGGAGGACAGTTTCCGTTCTGTGCAGCTCTTGTTCCAGTTTCATCCCAAAGAGAGCTTCTCCTGGCTGACCTGAATTACCTTTTCCCTTTTTAAATGTATAATTTGTATGGCTGATGTAAATGTCAAGCACATAGGTGAAGAATAAAAACGGAGATAAACACGTTGTTAATTGTAATCATTATGTAAATACCTGAGCCCATAATTCCAACTCACGTAATTAATTTTACAGTTTCCTTTACTTGTCAGGACTTGCAGGAATATGGCTGAGCTTTCGCGTAGCTGCTTGCAGGACAGAACCTTGACTTCTAAACTACATGTGTTTTGCATGTGGCATATGGTGCGGGCTGATGAAGCATAATTGCGGAGCATTAATGTTCAGCTCTCCTGCGGGGAGTATGACATCCTGAAGGGTGACTCCTTTCAGTAACATCAAGATCCTATAGGAAAGGAGCTTCTTTTAAAGATCTCAGCCATATGATTTATGATAAATAACACTTGTATTTCCATCCTATGTGTTTCTGTTCTAGAGGCTTGCCCTAGTTGGTGCTCAAATTTGTTTTTGTTTAGCATGTCACAGGACTTGGAGCAATACAGTTTTGGCAAAATGTGTGGGAAGACTATGTAAACACTATGCAAGCTTTCTATACACTCCGCGTGTCCTTTCCAGTGTATTTAAATGATCCAGCTATGCAGTTAAAGCACACCCATTAATACAAGTTAATACAAAGACATGGTTATTTTATGGCAGCATTTAATTTACATTTTTGTAAAGAGAGCAAGAGGATCCCCTGAGACACTGTTGTACAAATAACGAAGAACAGAAGCTCAATTAGTGAAAGCACGGAAGTGAAAAGTGAGACAAGAATCATGTAGAGTATAACTCAGTAGGTATATTAGTTTGTGTAATACACTGTTTCTTATACATTAAAAGGCTGCATTGAGGAATGAATTAGCTGCTTTTCCTACGGCAGACATTTACAGTGTTCTGACTCGAGACAGGAAAAGTCGATTCCTTAATTCTAAATTGATGGAGGTGTCACTTTAATACTTCCATTTACTTTTTTCATTACAGGAAGAGCAGAAATTGTCCAGAATTATTTTTTCATTTTGTGCTCCCCTGAGACTCCAACAACCACTAGTGATAATTTTTGTCCGTATTATTTTAGATGAATATTTTCCAAGTGGCGATGTATAGAAGCATGACCCTCAACAGCTGGCCAGAAAGTAAAGAAAGAAAGAATCTGGTTTATGGAAATAAACCAAATCCCTATTCTTTTTTCCTAAGAAGCCAACAGCGTGTTTCCAACGAGGTGAGACTACATAACAAAACGCTGCACTCTGGCCCGTGCCTGCAGAGCTCTTTGGTAATGTGACTTCTGAAGCCCTTTATGATTTTCCTAGAACAAAGCTGTGGTTTCCTTTCTGATCTCCTGAGAGAGCCTAAGGGCTAGCAGGGCCATTTGCGGTGTGTGCAATATGGGGTTTGCACTGAGTTCAGAGACTTGAGAGCCTGATTTCGTGCAGCTTCACATGCTTTAATCCTGCTCTCGTGGTAGTTCTCTCTCGGGGACTGCCAAGTGTCTGGACCGGCCAGTGGTCTCACAGGGAAAGTGCATCTGTACAGAATCCTGGGAATACTCCCAGGGAAAATGGTTGCTAAGAAAAAATTAAATTATCGGCATGTATGTCATCTCCATCAAAAGCACTTCGCAATTAATTGGTTGAAAGTGGTTGTTGTTGGTAACCTTCTTCTGTCAATCACTGTTCCCATGTATTTATATAGGGCGTAGTGATGAAACGACTTTGAAACAAGTGTGAAAATATGTATTTTGCAAATTAAATTACTCTTCACCAGCTAAAAAGGAAAACCAAGGAGAATACTTACCCTGGCAGAAATAGGGTCTGTAAAGGAACTTTTCCAGGATGGAGCTGGAGCTGTCAGCACCAGCTCTTGGGCTGGGGGAATGTGTGGGGCAATGAGATTCAATTCAGTTCAATTCAGTGGAGTTTGGCTGCAACCTCCACCTCAGCGTGCTGCCACCCTGGGAAGAGAAAAGATATTTTCAGAGCAAAGGTTGCCTTTATAAAGCATCTTGGAAGAACACCTGGATATGTCCTTTTCTGAAACAGCAGTTTGTTTCTCGATTACCTTTGTGTTCTTACACGGAATTGGAAATTAACAAATCCTTTGACCACTTAAGTCATTATAATATTACTAAATGTTTCAGAACTCGACTTGCTATTTTTTCTGTCACCGAAAATTGACAGCACATTGGCCCCACTACAAAGATGCTGTGAGTCATGATGTGGTACGGGCTTGTTTTGATTAGGGTTGGTATACAATTTTAGCATTTTTATCAGTATTTTACCAATGTTACCGTTGGGTTTGCAGGCATAAGAACACAGTCCTATTCTCTTTCTGAACAATGACTACGACGGCTCCCGGTGCAGGCAAACCCAGAAAGCAGTCCTGAAACTTCCTTTCAAAAGGTTATATACTGCCTGTCTGACGACAGCACCCAGAAGTGAAGCAATACATGCAGTCTTGCTTCCTTTAATAGCGTGAGATCCTCACAATGTGTTTCAGTTTATATTATTCCAGAGATAAGAATCTTTAAATACTGAAGGAGCATACAGTGTACAAGCATTGTATTGACATTTTTCTATGCTATCATAACCATGGATTCATCTGCTTGTCCTTATGTTAGCAATTTAATTTTAATCCAGGGCAATAATGAAAAAGTGCATTACCACTGGAAAAAAAGCTCTTCATACCCCATGTTCCTGATATTTTTAGGGAATTGAATTGCATTTTCTGTTGACAATAACAGACTATCTTTAGGTCTTCCGTGAGCATCTATGAACAACAAAAATAGGTTTGCTAATGTATTGTCAGCCAGAGGAAAATAAACTATTTGTAGCTTTTATATTTAGAGGCTGATCTGGACCCTCTGTCTGTGGCACCTTTACTCTGCAATTTCCCGCTAGGAACTCGAGCAGCTCCTGGGGCGCAGGAAGGCGCTTCTGTATGTGCTTACCTTCCGCTGGCAGCCCTGCCCTGCTTATGAAATTGAAGTGGACAGGCAGTTGGACTAGATGATCCTTGCAGGTCCCTTCCAACTGAAAATCTCCTCTCCCTCTCCCTCTCCCTCTCCCTCTCCCTCTCCC
>VFFE01007160.1:1270045-1294084 GCA_008921705.1 Burhinus oedicnemus | reverse complement strand
CCCTCTCCCTCTCCCTCTCCCTCTCCCTCTCCTCCATTTTAGCCAGCCTGTATGGATTGGTGAGGGTGCGGGGCTGGGCTGAGCTGCCCTCCAGGCTCGGGGCACAGCTGAGCGAAGCTGCGGGTTGGCGTTGGAGTGCCTGGGCAGGGATGGCTCTTTCTGCTGGGTAGCCAGAGCCCAGGCAGGGCAAACCTTCCCAGAGCTGCGGAGAGAGATTTTAACTAACAACAGCAAGGGTCCCTTCCGATGCTGAAAACCAACCTCAAATTTTTTTAGGAGCAGGTTGGTGGTGCAGGCATTTGCCTTACCCAGTACAGGTGACCGTTGCTGATTGCAGCAGGTACCGGAGCGGTGGGTCCCAGCCAGAGCACTCCAGGTACAGAGGGGAGGCTGATTTTGATGCCGTACGGGGAAGGCGCAGCCTGTGTGGCTGCCGAGCATGGTGTAGCACAGACAGGGAAAGAGTGTTCAGCAAAGGTGCCCTGGGAAATTCACCTCAAACAGGGCTCCTCGCCCTTGCCCTCGTGGGAGACCTGGCTTCTCATAGGGATCTGGATGTGAATGCTCTGGGACGGTGGGTCCTCCCCAGTTCCGGTCCCCTCCAAGGAATAGTACAGTCCAGAGGCTGTTCTGTTGCAGGTCTTCATGGCCACAACACAACCGTAGCCACAGATTTGTTCAAAACTGGTAACAATCTAAAATCTAAAGATATTCAGATCAGACAGCAGACTTGAGTCAGCGCTCAAGTGTGTTGTAAAAGCAGAATAATTTGGATTCTGTTTTTTAATAATTTAATCTCTTTATATATATATATACAGTACTCAAAAATCCTCCAAGATGGAGCACAGTATGAGATTTATTTCCCTTAGTTATTTTATTCTAAACTCTTGCAAAGAGTCTTCTATTACAATTTTGAGCTTTATTAAAAAAAATCCTAGGGGAAATGTGTACTATTCTTTATTAAACTACATAGGACGTATTCCTAAGAGTTGCTCACACTCCTCCCACACGCACCTTCCCACATGTGAGGTAAATTAAGAATGTCACTATCTTTAATGCCAGAAGTATTTCCATCTTCCACTGCAAATATGCAGTGATGCATCTAGAATAGCACTGTCAGGGGAAGAAATCTTCACATGAACAGAATTTAGCTATTTGTGTTCCCTTTTTACATGCACTTAGTATTTTATCCACAGGGGATATTTTCTTCAGTGGGATCACGTTGGCTGCAGGTAAATAGAGAAAGAAAACTCTTGTTTCTGTATATCTAAATTTGTTCTGAGTGCTGCCCCTTGGCCAGTCTCTCTCTGATGGCCTGTGCCCGGTTCAGAGCCTTGCAAAGCTGTAGGAGATGTTGACTGAAGGACGTTGCACTTGCTAGTGGCGTGGTGGGTGCTGGGGAATCGGTCCAACACGCGATGGTGGTGCTGAGCTTAGCCTTCACCTCCTGGCTCTGAGCAAAACTGCTGGCTCCAGTGAGGAAGCAGACAGGAGTGGAGACTGGAGAACTAATCTTGTGTCTGTGCTTCTGCCTCTGTGACTAATTGCTCTGAAATTTGCACATGTAATAGCTTTCACTTCTCCTAATACCTCTTACTAGGTTAGCATTTAAAAAGGATGTATTTTCTTGTCATTAAAAGAGCTAGATGCAAATGGGAAAGCAGATAGATATGCATTGCTTAATAATTAAAATAGAACCACAAATTTCAGGGAGTGTGGTCAGGCTCCAAAGAGTACCTGATCCCACATCCAGTGCACAGTACAGTAGCAAGAAATGCACCCACTGCACCAGCCCTCTATGGGAATGTACAAATTAGAAATTTCAAGGGTTGTTGAACACTGTGAATTTCCACTGTGGATCAGCACAAAGTTATTCGGTACAGGAGGTTCTGTAACTGTGATACATTGGGGAAGTTCATATTGTGCAATGGCCCTAAAACTCACCCTTCCTCCTCTAGTATGCAGAGATCCAGTGCTAAGACGTGTTTAATATAAAGCAGGTAGGATACTAGCTGACTGGAGCATTTTTTTTGTCTCTTGCTGCCTTTTCATTATTCATCTTAGGATCATCTCCTTTGCTATTTATATTCAGCATAAATAATAATTAAACCAGGGGACAGAGGTGTGATGGTGTGAATGTGAAGAAAAAAGTCCATGTCCCCGATGTGGCAAAGTTGCAAAGCTAGCCAGGACTGGAGGAGTCCGTAGTCTGAAGAAACGTGGTCCATCACGAATGCTTGCTGGAGAGCAGGAAAGCATTAACATGCAAGCACTACTCTTAAGTGGCCAGAATGTAGTGATTAAAGTGCTCTTGCTGTGTGATCTTGGGCCTCTTGCCCTTTCTGTTCCTTAATTAATTTCCTCTATCATTTATGTATTAATAAAAACAAATTACCTGCTTCGCGGGAGGTGAGAGGTTTTATTCATTTATGTTTGCAAACAGCTTTGAGATCCACGGAAGGAAGGAAGAGGCTACAGAAGTGTGAAGCCTGTATGTAGTGCATGAATGATATATGACAAGGTTTTATTCCTTGGCAGTCTGATAATTTGGCATAGGAGTCAGTCTTTTTCCTTTTCTGCTAAGTTTCTTTTTCTGACATTGTCAAATGAGGCACAGCTTTTGCCTCTAGTGTAATATGTAAATGAACGGATGTATGGATACTTTGATTTTGGGTTGATCAGTACTTTTGTTTCAGCCTTCTTTCTTTTGTGAGCATTTCTGGAGAATGGCATTGCCCAGTGACTGTAGAATCATCTGCTAGTAGGTCATCCATTTGAAACCGGTGCTGGGATTTAAATTGCTACTGTGTCGCATCTTTATGGAATGAACATGGATTTTTCTGTTGGAATGATGCTCTGCTTTCTGCTATTACCAATAGAGTAGCAGCTGCAGAGATTATCGTGCGTGGGACAGAGGTGACAGAAAGGAATTTTCCAGGTAGAGATGTAAAGATGGTTGTTCTCTACTGTCACAACTTGCATCTTGCACTGGAATTCAGATTTTTAATGTCTTCCTCTGAAAACAAACTCGATCCAGGTCTTGCAGTCTAGCACATCCACATGCAGTTGTGCTGGCCTGAGGCTGCCTATATGTTGTTGGTAGCTTTGCTGGTGGAGTTCAGCAAAGGCTGATGCCTGCCGATGAAAGGCAGGAATGTGCTATCAGTGGATGCTCTTGATGTCTTTTCTCCTGGTGAGTAATGCAAACAAACACGACATTCCTTCCTACCTGTGCAAACCAGTCTCAGGGTGGAAGCAACATTAAAAGCCAGCATCTCTTCTCTTGTAATGTCTAATAGCAACGTCTAATTCTGGATTTTCAAAGCTATTCCCCTTAAGGTTATCCTGTGATATGGAGCATGTTTGTGCGCAGGCGGCGCCGCGAGAGCAGCTCAGCGCACTTCAGTATGCAGCGAGTTCCTCGGCTGGGGTTCCCCTTGGAGTTCCTCAGCAGGCACTAAGGATGTGTCATCCTTTGAGTCATCTCTTACTTTTAAAGCAGCTTTCTTCCATGAAAGCTGTTTTGGTTTTGACTCCAAAAACTTTACACAGAACACCGCATTTCACAGTCCTTTGACACAGATTTTTGCAGGGGGAGCAGCTGGGGGTGATAAGATGAGAGTTGCCTTTGGGGCCATGTGTGCCTTCGCCCCTTACGTATGTCATGCCTTTTTCATCAGCAGTTTTCTTTGTGCCCCTCCCCAGTTTGCTTCTCCTAGGGATTTTTAGAAGCGGTCGATGCCCTCTTGGACTGAGCTGTGTGGGAAGGGGAGATTAAATTGCTCTTGGATGTTTGCAGTTTGTCTGTTTTAAATCCCTCCTCAGAGGATGCGTCTCGCCCCATCTCCCATCTTGAATGAAAGCTCAGGTGTCCTGTTCCCTTCTCTCGCTTGAATGCTCAGGGTTTATGTTTCTCTTGTGCTTATGACCTAGATTCACCCTGGGGCAGAAATCTTTATGGGGCAATTTCTGCCTTTGCAGTGTGAGAGTGGCCGCAGCCCTCCCACAGCAGCCTCCCCTCATTTTTGGGGGAGATTTCCATGCTGCAGGGTGGTCTCTCAGCAGCTGGTGTTCAAACCCTCCTGGAGGCTCCTGCTGACGTACAGCCTGGCTTGCCGTGGGCAGTGGGAGTCTTGCACTCCTGCCCTGAGCTCTTGGGGCCGGGTCCCGAGGCAGCCCAAAGTGGTGAGTTCCCGTCACCCAGCCCTTCAGAGCCGAGGTCCGGTTAACGGTGTGCGTAAAGCCCTCCCGCTGTTGAGGCCATCCATGCTGTTCCAGAAACGTTGAGCTAATTGCACAAAAGGTGAAGCTCCAGTACAGCAACGATTGATTCAGCCTCAGGCCCTACGCAGCACAGAGCAGCAGCTCATGAAAACCAAAGACGAGGCATGTGATTGCAGACCCTTAATCCAGCTAAAATACCATGACACCTGACCTCATTAGAAAAAAGCCACAAAACAGATCTCCCTGGATTGTTTCTTGCTGTGTCCTGTGAAATACTGGGAGCTTAGCCAACCAACCAGGTATTCCTCCCTCTCCTGCAGAGTGCTGTGGTTTCCTCTCCGCCTTGGAAACACTCATAGACCCAGAACAAACTCCTATAAGATCATGGGGAGGAAAACTTATGACTTACACTTTAATTAATACATAGATGTAATGTGATTTTAGCCACAATGATACAAGCTGATACAGGGCTTGTAGGGTGAGGGAGTAAGGCAAACAATCAAGGCACATGTAGGGTCCTATCAGGGGCCAGGAGAATTTGTAAGCTGGTCATCAGTGTTTCCCTTAGATACTAATTTTTATGGGGAAGTTAATATGCGGCCACTGCACAGTTGCAGGGCTGCCAGCCCATAGTCTGGGCTAGCCCCCAGCATGACCCTCCGTCTCCCAGCAAGCCTGGTCCACTTCAGAGAGTCAGTCTAGATTAAACCCAGAGTGGGATGGAGTTTGCATTTGACAGTGTCATGCCTTTGCTTTCAACACCTATCAGCTTCCCTAGCATAGACAAGTCTCTGCTTCTAACCACAGACAGCTCTTGCTCTGGGCCTGACTATGTGGACGCTGAGGTCTCTGCACTGGTATTTGAAATTCATGTATGAGAAAGCTGGAGGAATACCGGCATTTCCACGCACGTGGCTTAGTTCTTTACAGTGGAAGGCTGCAACCCATGGGTCATGGATGAAGCGGTCCTACAAGGTGGCTTGGTCTCTACAGAGGTACCTCTTCGGTGCAGGGAGCAGCGTGCTGTGGCCCAGCACCTTCTTCTTTCTCTCGCCCCTCTCAGTTCAGCACGGGTAGATGGTCCAAGCAGTGCAGAGTAATCTTCCCTTTCACAGCTGCACTGTAGGCAGGGGATCGGGGGGGAAGAGGGATTTGGTTGGCATTTGTGGACTAGCGATGACTAATGTTTCCCTGTCACTAACACGTCACTGCTCGTATCAACCAGGAGCATCAGAGCAGCTTGGTGCGAACTGGCTGAGCGTCGTCAGCGATTTGTCGTGGTCATTAGCGCGGTGTGAAGTGCCGCGTCTGCAGGCTCCTGCTGGCGTGCGATGCCATGGGGTGCTGTCTGCAGGGCTTGTGGACCCCTCTGGGACACCCACGTGCAGCGGCTCCCATCTGTACCCTTCACCGTTGAATGTCAATGCGAGCCTATTAGAGAGAGGCCAGGGGAAGCGGGAATGGCAGCTCAGCGGGCAGTGACGGATCGTATGCTGGAGAATGATTGATTTACTTATTTAGGGCTCTGTTCAGCAAAGATTCAGATCCATGGGGCTTGGTCTTAATACGAATTGGGGAGATGAGGCTGTTTCGGCAGCAGAGTAAACCACCAGTACTTCAAGCCTTTCATAGCGCGGCACTTATGCATTTGTTTAACCCACTGCACAGCATTGGGGCCATCCTCGCTGCCAGTGGGGAGTCCTTTGCCCTGCCACCAGTCTCAGCCACCACGAGAGTTTCAGGTGCTGCAGGAGTGTTGGAAATGCAGTTTTTGGGGGTCTCTGGGCCCAGCCCAAGCCTTGCAGCAGCAGCACTGGGCAGATGCAGCCCATCGTTGCAGGGGATGCTCAGTCACTTTCCAGCTTTTGCTTTACTGCAATACACTGAAGGAAGGAGATTAGGGGACTGGAACATCCTTCTTATGAGGAAAGGCTGAGGGACTTGGGTCTTCTTAGTCTGGAGAAGAGAAGACTGAGGGGGAATCTTATCAATGCTTATAAATACTTAAAGGGAGAGTGCCAGGAGGATGGGACCAGTCTTTTTTCAGTGGTGTCCAGTGATAGGACAAGAGGTAATGGGCACAAACTTGAGTATAGGAAGTTCCATCTAAACACAAGGAGGAACTTCTTTGCTTTGAGGGTGGCAGAGCACTGGAACAGGCTGCCCAGAGAGGCGGTGGAGTCTCTGACTCTGGAGACATTCAAAACCCACCTGGACGCCATCCTGTGCAACCTGCTCTAGGTGCCCCTGCTCTGGCAGGGGGTTGGACTAGATGATCTCCAGAGGTCCCTTCCAACCCCTGTGATTCTGTGAGAGTTGCAGCATGGGCTTTGTAAGCAATAAGGACCATCTGGAGCAGCAACGCCCTGGGATAGGGTGGTGCTGGGGCCATTTTGCGTGTGACCATAACTGTCTTACTAATTTGGGAGACCTCTTGTGAAATGCCTGTTGGCATGCCCCACCACTAATTGGGACAGAAAGACTCAAGCTAACACTGCACCCTGCAAAACTCTGGTGTGATGTAGCCCAAACTCGATGCCCAGGCTTTGCTATGCACCTTCTGGATCCAGAGCACGCGTCTGTCGTGGTCTAACTGGGTAGGAATTGCCAGGCTTAATCAAACTAGTGATTCATCCCCTCTGGGAGCCTGCCTCAGGGTGTGGGCAGCACCAGCTGCTTCCGAGGGAGGTGTGAAAGGGCCCTGACAAACAGCTATGCAGTATCCCTGGGGAGGTGTCGCTTCCTGGCAGCAGTGTTTGGCCTGGAGCATCAGCCTTGCCTCAAGTGAAAATACAGCAAAGCACGCTCATAGAGCACAGAGATTGTAAGGAAAATGTCTAAAAAAGGTCTCCCTAATTAAAATGCTACCTGAGGAGGGCAGCAACTCTTCCTTACAGCTGCACATGTCTTTCCTGCAAAAGAGTTAGAGTTATCTCCCTCCTCCTCCAGACAGGTCTTTGGCTGTTTTGATGGGGCTGCCTAGTTCTCTTCCATGTCTCCACCATACCAGGACTCCCTTTATTTTAATTACTTCCTCTGTGCCCATTTACCACTAAACTTTCTGGGATGGTTTCTTGGCTGCAGCTGCCAATCTGAATACTCTATGACTTGGAAAAAAAAAATTAAAATTAAACATCTATTAAAAGTAGCCAAGTTGCTAATGGAGACAGCTCAAGTGTGATGTGCATCACCTGAAGGCTGAGCACTCAGGAGCGAGACCAGGAGGAAGCACTCAGCTATTTAAGAGGGATGCAGAGAGACTCTTATTGGAGGATGCTCTAGCTACCTGTGAGAAGGATCTGCAGCTCTGCCTGGTGGCTGCTGATATCCCATTCATTGGGCAGGTAGTATAGTACAAAAATTAATGGGAATAAGTCAGAAAAGCTGGAAATTTAGGGTGTTATCTGCAAAATGCAGTTGGAAGAAATATGTTCTCTCTTGAAGGCTTCCCACAGATTTAAGTCCCTTGTGTCTTTTCTCCTAATGTCAGTGCTTAAAAATAGGATGGAAGAAGGAATATAATGTTTTTGCTGGTGTTAAGCTGGCAGCTAGTTAGCACTGGCTAATTATTGTGTAGGCCAAATAGCTCAGGAGAGATCTACTTTATGGATGTGCAAAACATCTGCTTCTCTCAAGAAGCAGGAAAATTGGGAATCTCTTGTCTTTTTTACTTCTTTACTAGGAGGCACAGTGACTTGTAATGCCTTAGTTTAGGGTACTGAGCCTCTCGTATCTGTGCTTACCCACCAGGTAACAGGGGGCCAACTGGGCTCCTGGGAGAGTTGGGGAGGCTGAAATAAGGACAAGGAAGTTCTCTAATGATCCCTGCTTCACTCCTGGAGGAGGCTCACCTAAGATAATGCTGTCCCCTGCTGAGTGACCACCATCCTCCTTGTTTGCAAATCTGCTTCTTGTACTTCTGTGGTTAAGGATTTAAGGCTGTTAGCAAAAGGCAGTGTGCTGTTTGGGAAAGATTTGGCTCTGTGTTGTCCTTCCTTCTGGGTGCTGCTCTGAGGTCTGTGCTGCTGAAACATCCAAACACCTTTTTTTTTTTTTTATGGCAGCAAGTCATAGCTATGTCTGTTCATGGTCCACACTGGAGTCGCCAAACCTGTGTGCAGTTGTACTAGGATGCTCCCAATATCTGAGCATTCAATGCTTTCAATTCTCAAGATGTTCCTTTTTTTTTAAAAAAAAAAAAAAAGCAACAACAACCCCCCTCACCCCCAAAACCAACTCTGAAGTCTAAGAACAAATTACTAGTTGCTACTCTAATTTCACTAGTGTAACACCTGCGACCATAAAAAACAACCCTGGTCCTGGAGAACTTATAGTGGTTGCAGACTGAAGAAGGATTGCTTCAGAAGGGGGGGAGGAGCAGAATGAATGACCAGGCAGGGACCTGCCCTGCAATGGGTAAGGCAGTGCTGGAAGGTGGACCTCAAGCTCTTCAGATCCACAGGCCTCCTCTATAAGCCTGTGCTTCAAATACAAGGCAATGTATTTTAATCAAATGTTTGAGAACCTCTGTGGGAAGGGACTCTGCATTTGGTAGCTGTTTGGGTTTGCTGCCTGCTGGACCAGAGTCTGCTTGTCGCCTGCGAGGTGCTCTGCTGGCTGGTCTGAACATGCTGCTGCTTTTGCCATGCCTCTGATTTTAAGTTCAAAAGTTACTAGTTTTGAGGAGTGGTGTGGCTGACTGGGTGGTTTTGTGATGGGCAAGAGGAGGAGGAGAGCGGGCTGGGGTCCAGCAGTGGGAGTGCGGTGAGGCAGGCCTGGGTTCAGACTCGCTGGCTGAGCTGCAGGCTACACCTTGCAGGGATATATTGAAGGCAAGGGAAATGGTGACGTGGGGACACTGCTGTCTCTCAGGGATTCCTGCCTCTTCCTCCACCAGCGTCTATTGGGTAAACTGGTTCTTCCAACTTGGTACCTTCCTTAGTGTGATGAGGAACACTGTGGACTGAAGTGCTCTTCTGTGAAAGCGTGCTCTCTGAAGCTCTCTGTGGAGCTCGGTGACCCAAGGAACTAGGTAACTGAAGAAGGTGGTGCTTCCCTGCAAAGCCATACAGCCCCCTCCTGTCAACACCTTTGGAGAGTTAGCTTGGTTTTCATTTCAAATACATTTAGAAATGTCAGTCTGGTGAAATGGGGTTTCTCGTCTCAGCTACCTGCAAACTGGCTCTTTCTATCATGTCCTGCTCCTTTCCCACCAACTGCTGCACTCGTCAGCACAGGTCTGCCAGACAGCACAAATGGCTATGGGAGAGGCAGGCAGAGCCCACCTACGTGGTCCTTGCTTTCTCCACAGGCTCCTCAGGCCTGATCCAGACCAGGTGAGCGGCTGTTTTCAGTGGTAGCATCAGTGGATGCCCATTGTCTCCTGCTGGCCAGGCACTGGGGAGAGGTGGTGGCACCTCATTGGCACAAGCAATTGTTGGTGTTGCCAGCTCAGGGGTCCACAAAGTACATTTGTGGTGCCCCAAGAAAATATATCCCTCTTTCTGAAAACTATATGAGATGGAGCAGCACCTTCTGTTGATGGTCCCTATCACCAGCCTTTTTAACATTATTTATTTAGCAGCTTGAGAAGAGCTCACCAGCCGGCAGCACCTTCCCTTTGAGCCATGGTCCATGCTGTCCCTTGCCGTGGTAGACTGCCCGCGTGCTGAGTATGTTTTGCTCGCTGTTCAGCTGTTTTAAGGACCTGCTCACCACCTAGGCTTTGGAGAGATTAGTAGTGTCTCTTTTCCCTACAGTGTCCTTGACAAGCCAGAAATCCGCCCATTCAGTGTTTTGAGCAATTAAAATGATGACATAGCCATCAACCCCCACGCAACCATTTGGCGAAAGCACTCTGCAATGGAAACTCCAGTCCTCAGCGAGTGAATTTGTATGTAGTTTGGCAGAGAACAGCCCTGCTGACTTCCCGGGCCAACACTGTTTTGTTACTCAAATACAAACATCTAAAACCAGCATTAGGCACTGCGAGCCGCGCCAAAGCCGACTGCTGTCATCGTATAATAAAACAGCATGTTGAGGGTTGCTATTCTAATTGGGCAGCCAGGAACCCCGGCGGATGGCGGAGCTTATTTATTGATTGCTCTTCAGATCAGAAACTGGACGGCACTGCAGGGAGCTAGTAAAGGAGGAAAACCATTTTAAATACACTGTAAATGCTCCTTTGCAGGATTAATGAGCGGGAAACTGTAATGTGTGTTAACAGGATGCACAGAAAAGTAAAAGCTGGTAAACTTGCACGGCTTTCCCTTCCACAGGAGAATTCTGCTTCAGCAGAGATGGGGAAATACAGGCTGTAATAAATGTTGCTTTATTGCTGGGACCTTATAGTGGAAAAGAATCTATATCCTTACACTGAAGTTCTTGCAAAATTGGAAACTGCAGAAGTATGTGGGGAAAATACTTTAAAAAAAAAAAAAAAAGGATAGGGGTGAGTTGGAGTTGGCAGAAGTGGAAACCTTTCCTGTTGGCTTCTTATTCCCTCAGGGCTAGCTTGCAAAAGGCATGAAATGCGTGCTGTGCTCTGCCTCCTGCATAGATGGGGAGGAATTCACCAAGCAAAACAGCTGAAGGTGTCTGATAGGCACAGATTCCCCAGCTCCGTAATGGCCACCGTGCCACGAAGCATCCCCGAGTCACCTCTTACTATGCAACACGTTCCCATCCTCAACAGCTGGTCTAGTTGGTGTGAAAGAGCAGAACGGGTTGTGATCCCATTTATTGTTTTGCTGAGTGTTTAGATCTTCACCCAAAGGCTTCGCGTGGCTCTAGTGTACTTTCAAAATGCCTGGGAGGGGGAGCTGAGACACTGGTGCACAGATGTGCAATGAAAGTATAAAAGCCTATTCTGTCGTTTTAGGAATGTGTGCTGTTCCCATGGTTTGCCAAACTCTTACAATTATCATAACACCTGCAGCTTGCCTGCAATTCAATCCTGGGTGCATTTTTCCAGCTTGATCAGCTCATTTCTAGCTGCCTGTCATATGGGAGATGCCCTCTCCAGCACAGCAGTTGTCGTTACTGAAGCAACTCCTGTGAGCAGAGTGGTCGGTAGGAGGGGAGGTGTGATTGCTCTGTACCTCTCTCGGGCATCTCATGATCCTGGCTGAAGGAGACAGGTGACAGGCGCAGCCGGCAATTAGCATGTAGAAAGCTTGAATTTTAGGAAGTCTAATGTCTTCACAGTGGTCTGACTCCTTGTAGAATCACTTATGAGTGAAATATTAAGGAAGTTAAGTAAACCAGAAAGATGCTGGAATTTATCAGTACAAGGGGCTAGTATTGCATGGGAAATTAACTCGTCTACAAAGCCTGTTTTGTTTTAATGTGATATCACCCCCTTGGCTTGGTTGCCCTTTGTGTTTGTCCACCTGACGCATCCAATCTGAAATGTGAGCAGCTTGTCACAGGGGATGTAAAGCCTGGAGACCTTGGGCTGTGATGCTGAAAGAGGCCTGGGTGATCTCTGGTGGAACTAGACCTGATCCTGAACCGAAGGACCATCACCAAGATCAATGCGTTAGATGCTTAGACTTCTGCAGCCTCAGACACTTGCCACCCAGTGACTTTTAAGACAGGGTTGGCAGCTGGGAGACCTGTTGGCCCATCCACGCATGGGTGTCTCCTGGGCCATCCACATGTGAGGCAGCTGCCCCAAAACCACTGTGTGCTCAGAGATGTGCTTTCAGGACATCTTGGCAGACTTGAATGCAATGGGCTGGGCTGTCTCCACAGGGCTCAAATGCTTTGGCGGTGACTTGACTGCGTCATTGCTAGAGCTGTCAGTTCTGCGCTGCTTGAGATCTCTCCACTTAGACCACCAAACACTTTTGCAAATGAGAGGGCTCTGGTTTTGTTACTCAATCCTTCCTTATGGAGCGTGAGTGATTTCTTAAGCACACAGAGGTTTGTGATGCAAGTACTCATTATCCACCTGTTTGTTACAAATGAATTGTAAAGTAAACTTAATGAAACAAAGCACAAAAATGTAGATTGGTATTTGACTTGGCTTGGCTTGATGTTTTCTCTTCTGGTTTCTTTGGTGTTTTTTTGTTTGTTTTTGGATTTGTTTTGTTTGGGGTTTTTTGTTGTTTTTATTTGTTTTGTTTTGTTTTTGTCAGTTTGGCAAATACTCTAGGTTTTTACCCAGCTTTGTTCCCTCCACGTCATCCTTTTAGAGTTTTTCACAGATCAGTCCAAAATAAGGAAGAACCACACCAAATGCTAGACAAACAGCCAGTGGAACAAGCATACCAAGGTGTATTCTTCTTTTGACCGAGGTCTTTTGGACCCATTTAGGGCATCTTGACAAAGAAGTTTAGTTTCTACTGTTGTGGATATTATTTTCAGGGGACTTCCCTCTGCTTTGCTGTAACTGAAGAAATAAAGATCAGCGTGCCTATGGGCAGTCATTGCTGCTGAGGGTAACTTCATGCAATGGGTGGAAAAGTAAAATTTGCAGAATAACTATGGAAAAATTACATGTCATAGAGTATAGCAACGCTGCAGGGCACATTTCAACTTGTTGGTTTGGGGGGGGACCTTTTTGGTAGTGTCTGTCCTCAACCTTCAGTGCCTCTGGCCATTCTCAGAAGGAATCACCTTAGAGGCAATTTGTTATCTACAGAGCCTGACTTTTAGATTATATTGTTTGTGGACTTCCATGGGCATCCAAGGGATGGCAGCTGTTGGGAGCAGGGAGGTGGCCTAAGGAGGATGTAAGACATACCTTATTTTGATATTTTTTTTCCTTCCATCTCACTAAAGAATTATAATAGGTTCTGGGTCGGAGGATGAATGGTGAAGATGGGACATAATGGAAGGTGAGGAGCAATATCCCTGGCTGAGCTGAAGGCTGTCTCTGCCTTTGAGAGCAGCTGCCAGCATCTGCCTGCAGCAACTTTTGGGCCACCAGCTTTGGAAAGCACTGGTGCAGAGGGGTCTCCTAGGGCACGGTTAGAACACCTGATGCCTTCTGGTGCAGCCAAGCTTTTAGTTTCCTTGTTAGGAAGCCTCCTAAGGGGGCACGAGAGGGGTCTGTCTTACTGTGTGGAGGGAAGCACAAATAAAAGCAACCAGGAAAAGGAATGGAGGGTTATTTTCAGGTTGAGTCTGCACTAGCCAACAGTTTTGTGTTCTCTTAAAAACCAAAACCTCACTGGAGTCAGCTCCTCTGGCAGCAGAGAGCCTGTTTTAAGGAGGTTTTCTTTCTGGTTGTCTCAGCAAAACAAATATACCCAGGGCATATCTCACTCTATGGACAGGGTAACAAGCAAATAAAACCAATCAGCCCATCTCCAGGTGGCTTTTGATGCCTTTTAGTAGCAACCTACCTGCCGGGAGCATCGCTGCTGCCCTGCTGAGAGCTGAAGTGCTGACCGACTGGTGCAGGCCCAGCTCTGCGCTAATGGTGGTGTGTGTCCACCTGTCCTCCGGGTGGCATGAAGGCTTGAAATAATGCAATAATTCAGTTCGGCAGGGATGTTGAGGCCTCTCAGCTTGCTTGAGGCTTCATGAGGTCTTAGTCCCATTCCTAAGCACTGAGCGCCTTGGAAACCTGAGTGTTTGGCAGGCGAGCCCACTGCCCTTGAAATGGGTGGCAAAGCCAGCAGGAGTTTCAGGGGACAAGTGTGGTTATGTTTGCCGCTGACTTGGATACCTCTGGGATCCAGGTGATAAAGGCTGGCTCCAGCGTGTGCTAGGTGGCTATTTTGCAGGCAGAACATTAGTCTGGTGAAGCCAAACCTTGAGGGTCAAATCCTCCACAGACAGAAGCAGATGCGGTTGTTAGTGCTTTTGGAAAAGCTGGGCCATTAATTATGAATGGAGCATGTGTACTTCCCTACTTCCAGGGGACACGGAGCATAAGGGTGTCTGCCTTTATACAAGACATGAACAGGCACACAATGAAATACAGCGATAGTTAAATGTTAATGTTCATGATCTGATTTTTGGCTGTCTTCCTGCATGACTGTTTGCAGATGTGAGTATTCTGTGTGTGGTTTTGGTTTTTTTTTTTAAAAAAAAGAGAACTCTTCAAAAACAAAGAGACTGAAAGCCCTCTGTGTGAGATCTGAAAGCTCTCCTAATCACAAAGGAGGAGGGAATCATTTAGAAACCAGCCAAATAAAACTCAGGTGCCAATTAAAAACAAAACAACCTTCCACTGACATTTGGAGTGGTCTCTCGCTCCTGGAGAGGGAATGGCATCTGTGGAAGTCTTCCAATTCATATATTTGAGACTTACTTTTACTGACATTGACCTAATGGCTCAGGTCATTTGGATTTGTTATAATTATAATGGGACTTTGCTTATTCCTTCTCTGCGCACCATAGCAAAGCCATGAGACCTCTGGACAGTCTACAGTGGTCTTTGGCTGCAATGCTGTGGTTATTTGATGGTTAATAGCAACACCACCCATTTAGAGTTACTTAAAGAAAAATAAAGCCTGAGCGATCAGTGAAGTAAGTCTTTTACATAGTCAGAGCAAGGCAATATTCTTTTGGTATTTGCTCACAACAAATACACCAGAATATGTGGAAAGCTTCAATTGTTTTACTGCTCAGGCAGCTGTTTGACAACTTGTGAAGCAGCACTGAGGTCACGTCGTCCTGTTGTCTGAGGATGAGGAAGAGCAAGTTCAACAGGCGCCTGTGGCCGTGGGAGAGCAAGGCTGGGAAAAGCCTGGCTCGTGGCGATGCTGCTGGAGCCCACGTAGGCTGTGTGTGCCCTGAGGAGGAGCCTGCGCTGCCACGCAGCATCCCGGCACGGAGAAGGGGGTCTCAGCAGTGGGAGCTGCGGGTCAGGTAGGACTCAGTGGTGCTCAGTGCAGGATGTGAATGTATCGCCTGGGGGACTTGGGGTTTTCCACTTGCTTTTGTGGAGATGGGAATCCTTCAGGCGGCCTCGTTAATTGTGGTTTAGGCAGAAAGTTACTTTTTCAGAGCTTGGTTTTCTCAGTACTTTTGCCCCCTGGTTTGATGAGTCTGTGTGTGATAGATCACGTAGGGAAAGGCGTGGGGATGGTGTGCCTGTGCAGCCAGGTTTTGATCCTTCCTGTCTGTTTTGCATGTATGTGATATGCTTGTTTCTGATTTTTTTTATTATTATTTTACTTTGTATTGCTGCATTGATGTATTTATATCATTTTATAATCAGAAGTGTCTAGAGTATTAATTACTAGAAAACCACATGAGAAAATTGGGCTTTTCTGCCAACATTCCTATGCTAATGTACCAAAAATAATCGTATTTAAACATCACTAAGTCTAAAATACATTTAAATTGGGACCATTGAAATTCAACTCTTATTTGTGTCAAAGGCTCCAAAACATGCTTTTTCTAAAATACAAAAAGTAACAGAAACGCCTAAGGCTTCTAAACTGTCATCTCTTAAAAAATAATCTGGATTTCAGCTGGAGGTTGGTAGAGATGCAGCGAACCTTAGTGACTGAGCTAAGCAACCCTAAAAATCAGATTTATAGTATTTGTATCAACAGATTGGCTATAGAAGTTCAACTTCATTATCATGGCAACTTGCTACAAAAAGTGGTGGCACAGTACTGAGAAGCTGATGTTCAGCTATGGGCTGCCTTTGAGAAGCTACAGAAAGTGAGAACGTGGGCACACGTAACCTGAAATGCATTGCATTTTTCTGTGGAAAATCAGGGCAATTTATTAACATATATTTCTAATCTGAACTCTTGCTTTCAGCCCGTTGTTTTAAGGATAACGGACTTTTGCTGAGGGCAGTGGCACACTGCTGTGTGTTGCATTGCTGCCAAACTGAATGGTTCCTCAGGAAAGCACTTGGCCTCAGAAGCAAGACCAAAGTGATGCTCTGCAGACCCACGGATGAGCTGGAAGTGGCTGATGAGGACCTGATGTGTGGAAACCACAGCCCAGCACGACGAGCCGTATTGTGGGTAGTTCATAACCCTCATTGGGAATGACAGGACTGGGACACGGAGGGGCCATGCTCAGCCTCCATCCGTGAGCAGATGGTTTTCTTCTGCTCTGGTCTTTTCTGAGCAGCAAAGTGGCAGAGAGCAGGGACTGGGCATAGCCCTGGGCTGCTCTGTAAGGCTTGGGGACATCTGATGAGATGCACTGTATTTTCCAAATCTTTCTCAGTTCTCTGTGTTTTTACTTCCCCTCTGTATTTGTATCTCATGCAGCAGAGCTGGCTGCTATTGCTGTCTGATTTCCAAAGATCTCCAGTTTTCGACTGGCTACGCAGAAGGAGCCCCCAATAGCGCACACCACTGATTTTTCCTGTGTGACCCCCCCCTTCCTCCTCAGTCTTCAAACCCAGATGCTCTGGTGGAGTTCAGATGTCACACAGAGGTCCAATCTAAAAAGCTGAAGTGACAGAGAATCTGTCACATCCTCAGGTAAATTGTTCCAGTGGTTAATTAATTACTTTAACTGTTCTGCACCAAGAACAATTTTATTTCTCTGTAGAAATGCCTTTAGTTTCCAGCCACTGGATCTCAAGATGCTTTCCTCTGTCAGATTAAAAAGCCTCATCTTATTACTCCTCTCTCTGCGTATGCACTTGCTGACCACTCTCAAGTCACCTCTTAACCTTCCCAGGGACAGATTAAATGGATTGAATGTCTCTAGTTCGCCGCTGTAAGGGAGGTTTATCAGCCTCCCATTCTTCTTGCTTCTGCCTGCTGAAACCCCTCCAATTTGTTCTCCTCCTCTTTTCCAGCTGGATGCAGCAGGGATTTGTGCAGTCTTTCATGTCTTCTACCACAGCTAAAGAGCTTCTCGCCACCCACTGAGCCTTGCCTGCTCTGGGCATTCCAGGGCTGAACTTGTCCTCAGCTGCTGCCGCGTCCAGGGTCAGGCTGAGCCCTTAGTCCCACTCCAGTGTCCCCATGACAATGGCATATGGGGAGTGTGGAGAGGCCAGCCCCGAGCTCAGGATCAGCCTGTTGTGGCCCGAGGGGTTTCTGTGCCTCTATTTTGGCACCTCTCCTGGCTATGCAAGAAGAAATAGAAGGTCCTGAGACAGGCGGCTGTGCTGGGCTGGGAAGGAGGGACAGGGGAGCCAGGGAGCTCAGCTGTGTTTGGAGTCTGCTCACACAAAAGTTCGCCAGGTCCAAGTGGGTGTAATTGCGGAGACAAAGTAGGAGCAGCCTGAAAATCACAGGGACGGCATAACTTCCAGCCGAGGAGAAAGGGGCCTTTACGAGGTCTTGAACCAGTGTCCTTACACGCGTTGTGCTGCAGTGTGATGTGTGAGCGCTCAGCCACTCCACCGCCGGTTAGAAATGAGAAATTTCAAGGGCTATTGAGCACTCTGTGAATTTTCACAGTGGCTCAGCGCAAAGTTATTTAGCACAGGTGTTTTGGTAATTGTGATGCATTGGGAAAATTCACAGTGCTCAATGGCCCTCAAACTTCCACCTGCTTGGTGTGGTGGTTAAGTATTAGTGCAGTGGATTATAAGATAAAATATGCAGGAGAGACTTGCTGGCTGCAGGACTTTTTCTGGCACTGGTTATATTTCTTTGTTATTCTACGATCGGTTTGTTTATCTGATATATATTAGAAGGACATAAAAGTTGACTTTGTTGGCTTTTGAAGTCGAGTATTTTGCACCTAGTAAACCTGATGGGTCCATGTTCCCTCACAGCTTGGGCGAGAGCTCTGTGGAGAGGAAAGGGGTCTCCAGACCACATTCCTGGATGTGCTCAGTGGCATCTCCGGAGCTCCACTTCTGAGGCTGCACCGCTTCTGAAAATAGCCAGCCGTGAGCCCTGGGAAGGAGGAGAGGGAAGGAGAGGGAAGGAGAGGGACCTCTGCCCACACTTCTCTAAATGTGTGCAACTGTAGAGGGCTTGTGAGTCCTGGGTAGAGCTTTCCTTTAATTATCGCTTTCCAAGTCACCTCTGCTCCCACGCCGACTGTGCTAGGAGGGGCCCTTCGGGAAGGACGCTCTATCTGTCCTTTCATGCACAAATGAATTGATTAGGCATCTTTGCAAGGATGAGATGTGGCCAAGTACAAAGAGTCAGAAGAAAGCTTTAATTTTACTTTTACTTCAGCCCTGAGAGTGGAACAGCGTGGCAAGCATAAACGCTGAACTGATGACACAGGCTATTATTACAAAGTAATTAAATACAGAAAATATTGTTTTCTGCTGTCTCCTAAGCTGAATTGTTGGACTGATCCTGCAAGCTTTACTGATTTTGCTGAGGTCTGGATGGACAGCTAAAGCAAAAGGACCTGCGACAGTGTGGGACGGCTGAGCTTGTTGGCTGCTGCCATTTGCAGAGTGAACTGATTTTTCATTTTTTAGTTTTTGGTGCAGGATGGATATTAGCCATGTGATTGCCCTCCTTCTCCAGCTTTCCCCCCAGATAAACACATGTAGCTGACTGGCTTCGTTCCACCCAGTTCTCTCCATATATTCACCCCAAGCCAGTTATCATGGGAACACGGCTGCACACAACCGTTGAATCAAAGTTTTCAAAGAAGGGAGAGTTCAGCATCTGAAAGCAAAAGGTGATAAACAAGAATGCACTGGAAATCCCAGATCTGTGCTGGGAAAGGGGAGGGTGGCTGGGTCAGCCAAGAGCCTGTTGCTGTGTTCACACAAGGCCGTGTAAGTGCAGGTGAGGAGGAGGAAAGAGGTGGTCGCGGTGGGGATGGGAATACTTGGATTGGGAGCTGCAAGTGTGTCTGTGAGCGGCTGCTGCACTGCAGGAGCTGTCTGTCACCAGGGGATTGACAGGACCCCACCAGCCTAAAGGCAACCCAGCTCCACCCATGGGAGCTGGAAACTCCTAAGTGGGGCTGGGGATGTTCAGCCCAGAGTTTCTTTTCCATTTGTGGTGCCTGGTCCTCTGCCACACACTCCTCTGCCACACGCTCCTCCGCCACACGCTCCTCGGCAGCCCTGCTGACACGAGTGGGACAGCAGTGATGCTTTCTTGGCCCTCGGTTCCCACAGCTAAGAGAGCAGCATTTCTGCTTTTGCTTCCTTCTTCCCCACTGCATTTCGACACCAACTTTCTAACAGCAACCAGCCACCTCCTCCAGGCTGGGATGCAAGCGCGTCCCCTGCGAATCCTGGCAAGGCTGCGGGCTCGCTCACTGCATGCCGTGCTGCAGGTTTTTGGCAGGGCAACGTGCTGACTCTACGGTGTGTTTGGCTCTTGCAGGCACAGGTGGGACCTTGGTAATGAAAAAACAAAACCACAACAGTCAAGGTTTGTCATGAGCACAATGCAGCCACCTGCAAGAATCTCCAGAAGACGAAAAGCCGGTGCATGACTAGAGGGTCCTGCCATGAAATGCAAGTAAAATTAATGGATGGATTTTATTTTGAAC
Organism: Burhinus oedicnemus; assembly: GCA_008921705.1. Classification (NCBI taxonomy): domain Eukaryota; kingdom Metazoa; phylum Chordata; class Aves; order Charadriiformes; family Burhinidae; genus Burhinus; species Burhinus oedicnemus. Next base: position 1,274,494 of record VFFE01007160.1, on the reverse strand, counting down.
TTATTGAAACATTCCAGAATTCCCCATTCTGACAAGATTTCAAATGGCAGTTTCAGATGTCTCCTCCTCACTTCACTTTCTCCTCAGTCTCCTCTCTCCCTCTCACACCATGGTTTTTGGTGTTATTAACATGTAAATTAGTCTCATTTATAGAAAGTAACATCTTGACAAACATTGTATATGACAAGAGTTTGGGCTGGGAGGTGTTTTCTGTTTCCACAATTGCTATTGTTCCCTGGGATGGAAACGTAGCCATGCGCAGCGGTGGTCTGGGAGCTTACGCCGCATTTAGCCCCAGTTCACTCGGAAAGGTGCAGCTGGGATACCGTGCTGGGTGCAGCCATCAGTGTCTGTGCAGGGTCTCTCCAGGTCCTACCAAAGCCAGCAAATGATTTGCTTAGTTGCTGCTACTGGAATCAGGTTTGGACCTGTGTGTTGCATAGCAACCCTAAATTATTATAAGAACCCTCAAAAGGGTATTAATGCTACTCATGAATAAATACAGTTTGTCTCACTCCTGTTTATGAATTGTTTTTATGCCGTTCCCCAGCCGAGTGAAGGCTTTCATCTTCCCAAACAATGAAATTCAAGTTACTGCCAGAAGACCGGTAGCTCTCGCTCAGTGGCACAGCGGCTGTAATTAGTCTTTTCCAGTGCGTACTTCTTGGATTTCATTTTAAGGAGGACTTGACTTTAACTTGTTGCTTATTACTCACAGCTGACCAGGCTCAGCTCCCACTTGTGAAATGGGTTTCCTGGCAAGTGTTAGGAGAAGTTGTGTTTCAGGTGTGGGTGTTTCCTGCGTGGATCCTCGTTCCCAGATGGAAAGCGCTTACAGCTCCTCTGTCTTCGCTTCTTCTAGGAAAAATCACCCCTGAAAGCAAGGAATATATTTTGCCTTTTTCTCCTACTCTTTGAAAGCTGTCAGTACTAATTTAATTAGTTGGTGCATAATCACAGTTTATCATTTCCAAGTCTAATGTATTATAATGTTGTTTATACTGATTTGATGATTAAAGGCCTTGTCAGAGTCTTTGTTTCTTTTCAAAAAGAAAATGTATTTATCACCCTTAAAAAAAAATAATCCTTTGTTGTTATGCAAATTATACACCCCAGATTAAGGAGGTTTATTTTACCTAAACAGGTATTTACAATAATTTTCTGTACTCTTGCTGTCATTTTTATTGTCTACAGTGCCCTTGTCTCGCTCTGCAAGACACCTCCTCCCTGGGACCAGCTCTGTCACACAGTGCTGTGGCTCTGCCCAGCCTTGGCCCACGCTCGTGTTCACCCACACTCTCTTCTCCTTCGCCTGTGAGCCCCATCCATCCTCAAAAGGGCCCTCCCTGGCTCTGTGCCTGGTAACAGGGGGGGTCTTGTAGACCTTCTGCAGCATGATCCTGTTGCACAGGACTGTTTCTCAGAGATGCTCCCAGTCCTGGGGTCCAATGCAGGTCCCCAGGATGACCAGTGCAGGCACCGGAGTGGCTGTGGGACACAGCACCAGCTGGGGAGCCCGCGCCTGGGTGTAAATCACAGTGTGTCCAGGGGCAAAAAGCCCAGTTTGGAGGCTGAGGGAGCTCCTTGCCTCTGCTTTGCTGATGCAGGCAGTGTTGGTGGGTATGACCTTGCCCAGCAGAGATGGGCTGCTGTCCTTGAGTGGATGGGTCTTCCCCAACTGCCCTTTCCAGGAACCACGGAGACTCCACCAGGATTTTACTAAATCCCACTTTATTTCCCCAGTCTCCTTGCAAGAAGGAACATCTCCCCTTTGCAGCAGAGTAGGACTGAAGATCCAGTCAGGTGAGTAAATGGGAGAAAGCTCCTCTGCTCAGAGCAGGGTGCTGTGTAACCCCTTCTGGTTTGGGGATCGCTATGTTGTGCTTTATTTTGGATGCATAAGTATAGTGTCCTACATGTGATGGCCATGGCTGCAGGCTGTGTTTCCAGTCCTTGAAGGAAGCAATATTTTTCCTCCTCCCTCCTCTCAGAGCCTTCGCTGCAGTTTTCTGCAGCTGGGTGAATGACCGTGTTTGTGTCTGTCATCAATTCCACAGTCTGTTATTTAAATTACAAAGCTCATTCTTTGCATCAGTGTATGCACAGCAAGTTAGCAATCTATGCATAAAGTCCCAGCAGGCAATGATTGTCTCCTAAGGAAGGCAGAAGTAAAGACAGCCCACTGGATTGACAGAAATATTGCTGAATTCAGATGCGTTCCTGGAACAATTGGTTTTCTTTCGAAGAAAGTTGCCGTTAACGCTGTTGCGACTGAGCATAGGTGAGCAGGGTGTTGAAAATTAGGCTGCCAGCACAATTACGTGGTGTAAAAAACCCCCAGTGTCATCAGCTTGTTTATGACCGCAGTAAAAACAAACCCCAGACCTGAACAATTATGCTAATTCTGCTTTGATTTAGAGCAATGATAACCAGCAAATGCGCTGCCGGAGCTGCCTGATGCGCGTGCCGGAGGAGCAGGCAGGGATCTCATGGGGCTTTCTGCAATGTTTTTCCTTAATGGTTCATTAAGGTTTGGGTTCTGGTTAGCATCGTTCCCCCTTCCGGCATCTCCTCCAGCCGGTGGTAAGGGCGATGGGAGCCCATGACTCGTCTTTACCAGTGGGGGAGAATGTGGGTGTGGGGAGCTGCGCCCCGATGAAATGGCGTATCAGTGATCTGGGTGAGCTGGCAAAGGAGACAGGAAAAAGAAAGGGGGGTTTTTTTGTTGGGTTTTTTTTTTGTTGTTGTTGTTGTTTTTTGTTTGTTTTTTTTTTTAACTGCAGGCCACAAGAGGGCTGCCCTCTCCTTGGCCTGGGCAGGCAGGGAGACAGAGGAGACTGGTTTAGCCCTGTTTTGCCTCTGTGGTGTGGTCTCTTCAGGACGCTGGCAGCAGACACTGCAGTCTCTCAAACGTGCAAGGTTGCGCTGTGTTGGCCCTTCCTCAAACCCTGGAGCAGCTCCGACAGCCTCCCCTGCCCCACCAACACCTGCTGGGGCCGGTGGAGCTGGTGCCGTGAGCGTGGTGGAGACAGCAAGAGCACCTTCGGTCCTCCAAAGGTGCTGAGCTGCATGGATTTTTGAGCTTACTGTGGATCAAAAGGCTATTTTCACAGAGATCTCTGGTTAAACTTTAAGTAGAATTTAAAAGAATTTAACTGAGTCCTCCCAGACCGCTTCCATATATCCTTGCAAGGGAAAGTTTCAGGGTCATCTTGTTAGGCTGGCAGGGACTGAGGGGTGTATGTATGCATATATGTGCGTATGTCTATTTTATATCTATACACACACGTGTGCGTGCGCACGGGCAGGAGAGATGCCATGGAGGCTCCGAGCTCTTTCTGCGTGCCCCAGCCAGGCTCGTCGAGGCAGGCAGCACGGGGCTCGTGGGGCTGGTGCATGTGCCGGGCTGGGGGTCCAGGGGGGTAGATCATCCCGCGGTGTCACCTCCTCGGGGCGCTCCGGCTAAAGCCTCCGCGGGCGCAGGCAGTCTTGCGCAGTGCTCGTTTGGCAGCGCTGCCCTAACCGAAGTTCATGGTCGCTGACCTCCGCGGGGTTCAGCTGTAATCGGTCTTGCTCAAATACGTGGGAGGAAGCGGCTCCTGCCCTGGAGAGCCCACAGATGATGGGGAACGTTGTCCCCTGGCCACACTGCTGCAGCTGAGCCCACTTACCCCACTCTGGATAGTGCCGAACACGTGGAGGAGCCCCCCCTTAATATGCCATGAGTAATTTTAACCCTTGGAACAATTTCTGGGTCCCTGGTAATGATCTTTTTTCTTGCAGCAAAGCAAGCTGGGAAAGGCTACCCTTCGCTCTCAAGCTTAAAAGTGACCTTTTTTTTTCCCCCTCTGACATAAGGATAAAATCACAAAAATGAATGCAATAGTTTTTGTTGTTTGGGGTTTTATAATGCAATACATTTTGGCTGGTGTGAAAGTTACAGTTGCTGGATGTATCTCCTTCACGCTTTGCCAAGAGTGATGGGATTACAGTGGCACATCTTAGTCTAACGAGTTTAAGCACCATTATTATTTCTAAATAAAAATGTGCTATTAAGTGCTATCAAACTTCGAAAGAAATTATTAAAACATTGGATGAAAAACATTATAAAAGGCTGAACTCTCGCCTGGGAAGCAGCACATAATGCAAATCAATAGAGCTGCATTTCTTTACTGCTTTATTGACTCACAAACATGCAGCTTATAAGAGCCCTTCAGGATCCTCCCCCCTTCACAACTCAGTTTTATTTCCAAATACTTAAAGGAACATTTTTTTCCTCAAGATAACTGCGTAACTTCCTTCTGTTTCACACTCAAAAAGCACCCGTGCAAGTCAATAGACCACAAAGCATGTTTAGATATCTCTTACCCTTCGCTAATGATGTTCAGTAGATCAATCAGGGAGAGAGAGTAATTTCTTTTTTTTTTTTTTTTTTTTTTCCCCTTTATA